>WHYT01016926.1:60989-117921 GCA_009806455.1 Tetrax tetrax
GTGCGGTTTCGGTCACCTTAACCTAGGATCCCGTAACGAGGCGCCGGCGTTAATCAGCAGTAAGTCCTTCCTGCGCGTGCCGTGGCTGGGAGCTGTAGAGCAGTTCCTGGGAGCGCGCTGGCGGCGGGTGCTGCGTAAGTCCGGGGTGCTGCCTGTGCCGTGTGGAGGTGGGTGCGCAGCAGGGAGGACAGCGACCGCGCGGCTCTGGTTTGGCATTTATCTCCCTAAGCGAAGAGAGGCTTGTGAGCAGCTTAGCTTCTCCTAGCAAGGGAAGATAAATGTCAGGGTCCTCTTTCCCTCTCCCGCTGTTCTTCAGGAATTAAATTGCTTTAGGTGACAGTTAGGGAAAATTAAAAGTGCTTAGGATGTGTGGGAACAGACGGCTCTGAATACTGCTAAGCAATGGGATATGACAGCGTGTGAATGTTGATGTGCTCGTTCACATCTGGCCTGCCCAGGGGCTTTCCCAGTACCTGGGACCAGTAGAGAGATGCAGGCGCTGAGCAGCGTTCTGGGTCTGGCGGCTTGCTGGTTTGGCTGTGCACACTCGGTCCTCGCAGGCTGATGGTTAGCCATGCTGCGTCGTTAAACAGCAGTGTAACGTATGTACAGCTCAACTGGCAGTTCTGGAACCTGATAATTGTCATTTATTTTTCAGAAAATGGGGGGAAAAGGGAAGGGGACAGGGAAACTCAGTAGTAATGGGGAAGAGGCTTCCATTGCAAAGCAACTTAGGGACTTGACGGCGCAGGCACGTCCTGGCACTGGCGCTCAGCGTCTCTGGCGCACAGGCAGGACACTCGGGTAAGGGTGTGTGGAGCGGTGCTTGCTTAGGGCCCCTTCCACCGTCGCGCGAAGAGTTCCCGTGTGTTTTAGTTCTGGTGTCTGAGTGTGCCGACACAGGGCAGAAGGAAGGGCTTGGGCTGGAGCTCAGGTTCCTCCTTCAGCCAACAGTTCTCTGTAAGGATTTGGTAAAACGCTTATGGAGGTGTGGGTGCAATGAATGCTAATTACAATTATAAAAAAAATGAGTGAATTATGTAGTTGGAAGGTACCCTGCATTGGATGTCAGTTAATCATCCAGGACATCAGGGTCAGTCAAGATCCTTCCAAATCTATTTTCCACTGACTGCACGAGTAGCACAGTACATGTACACAGCTCGGGAGTCTCTGGACGTTGGGTGAAATGCATTTTTCTTTTCCTCACCAATAGCTTTTTATTGTTCCTACCACTTCTGCACTATTTCATGGATAGAAAAAACACGTTCAAAGCACTTGATGGCAAGCATGCTGCCGAGGTGCGACGCTCCCCGTCACTGCACGCTGCCGACGCCTGAGGGCTGCTGCCATGAGAAACAATTGCCCGAGTGCCGCCGTGACCGGGCGGCCGTGGCGGGGCTGTGCGGCCGTGGTGTGGCGCGGCGGGGCTGTGCGGGCTGCAGCCCTCCCTCCCGCTGGCCGTGGGGGCTCATCCACCCCCCAGTCAGACCATCGACGGGTAAATCTTCTCTCGCTGCCGCTGGTGTCGGCTGGACACGACATTACCCCTGTGACTCGGTGCGTTTTTGCTGTCAGAAGGATATTGCATCTCTTCTGGAAGACCTTTTTTTCAGACTGTGGTATGTAGCATGCTAAATTACCTTGTAAAATAAGTGGTGTATAGTCCACTGGAAAGCTGTGTACTGCACGTTCGCTTTGTATTTTAGTGGTTCCCCGCTCTTAATGGAAACTGGCAGGCAAGACCAGAAAGTAGGAACCAGAAAATGATATACATTAGGCTTGGATTGTTTGCACCGTAGGAAAATGTGCTTTATGCTTTACAGAAAATAAGGCTAAAGCTTGGTCCCAAATAATTTGCACTTTAAAGGCTCAGTGCCGTGTGTTGTAATCACATGAATAATTCATACGCGTTCAAGCAGTCCCCATAATTTCATATTCAGGCCTGGCTCTAGATTTGCTCAGAACACTGAACTGCCATCGATTAGCAGCTCCTCCGGTGCAGGCAGCGGCTTGGCAGGCCCCTCAGCGCAGGGACGGAGCCAGAGCCTCTCCAGCCGGAGCCAGTCGTGTGTCTCCATGAGGACTGGGAGCCTTCCCCGGCGTCCCCGCTCGGGCGGGCTGGCCGGTCGCTCCCACAGCGTCTGGAGCTCAGCAACTCAGGCACCTCCTGGTTCTGACCTTGACGTGTTTTCCTGTACTTTCATACATCATTGCACCTTTAACCAGTAATAAGCACTACCGGGGAGGTCGGCGCGGGTGTGAGCCGTTGCTGTGAGCTCGGCATGGTGCTCGGAGTTCCCCAAGTGGCACGCGATGCCTGTTCGAGGAGCGAACCCGTGCTGCGGGAGAGACGCGGGGCCGCAGCACGTGGCGGGCAGCAGCAGGGAGCTGGTGGGCAGGCGTTGGCCTGGGTTTTCTCCCCCGGTATGCGGGTGTGCTCGGCTTGCCCCTCCAACACCAGTGCTGCCTGTTGGCTTCCTACTGGGAGTTCTGGAGAAACTCGGGAGTCCTGAGGTCTGGGCACAGCTGTACAGACGACGCAGGCGTTCTGCGTGCAGCTGGTGGGCAGGGAGATGCTCACGCCGGGGTGCCGACAGCGGTACTGCCCTGCTCCACGCGAACATCCCGGCTGGCTGTGGCTACTTCATCGGCTGGCCCCCTGGCAAACTGGAGCTGCCATAGCTGTTGGGTACTGCTAGGGCACCAGCGTACCGGGGGTTTGCGATAGTCCCTCGGTAACGCCTTAAAAACCAGGGACAGCAGAAAAGCTCTGTCGTCGGCTCTGGTACGGTGTGTGTGGTATGGGGCGAGCGCAGGGTGCCGGGGACACTTCCAGTCTCTGCTGGGTTTGTTCAGCTGGTTTTTATTGCACGTTAAATGCCACAGCAGGAAAATTGCAAGCAGGTGTCAAAACAAGCACAGTTGTGACGAGGTGAAGTTAGGGATTGATTAATGAATATTTTCAGCGTGTTGTGTATTTTCCTACATGACTTTCTGATTTAAAGATCAATGTGTGAAATTATTTTAAAAATAACAGGTTTCTCTTAACTAGAGCAAGTTGCATTCGTTTATCAAAACGTTGAGTAACATCAACAAACAATTCAGTCGCTGATTGCCCCGCAGTTCTGCTGGAGAAATAATTTTGGTTGGTGTTTCCTCTGGCCTTGGTTTGGATTTTTCTATGCGCTTAGTTCAGTATCTCCACACGTACCTGCTCCCGTCCCTGGGAGGCCCCTGTCCTCCTCCTCCCTGCCGTGAAGTGGGAGTTTTCCGATGCCAGCTCCGCTCTCGTGCTCTCAGCAGGGCTGCCGGGGGTTTATTCCCAGGGTAAGGCAGCATGGGTGGGTGCAGGCAGAGGGGCGGCCCCGGAGCCCGGCGGCGTTGGCGGTGGGGATGCTGAGGTGACGCAGAGCCCTGGGGACGTGCTCGGGTACCAGCGCCCCGTGGTGCCGGGCTGTGCCGTGCGAGGGGGGCTCTCCTGAGGGTGGTCCCGGCTCCCCACGCACGTGCCGCTGCGGTTTGTGATGGGGCGAGGGCTTCACCCCACAGTGGTGAGTGCTGCAGGGGAGGGCCGTGCCGCTGCAATGGAGAGAAGGCTTCCTTCCCTCTTTTTGTGTTTAAAGTCTTTTTTCAGGAGATGTTGTCTTTCCAGAGTGAGCTGGTACACAACTGTGTTCAAGAGAATTTCTGATCACAGAAGTAGGATGTCTGCTTTCCCCAGAGAAGTTAAAGTTGGTGAATAATTCTGCTTGACGTCCCCGCTGCTGTGAAGTCAGTTCTGCTCTCTTGTTGGTGAGTTAAGTGAATCCTGAGCGGTTACGGTCATCCATCCGCGCTCCTGCGGGTACTGGCTGGGCAGGATCAGTCCCCGCGTGCTCGGCACACTTGGCTGCATCAGTGCGGTCTGCCGCTGAGGGACTCTGTTTTTACACCTCCAAAATAAAGAACAGGTTTGTTGTTGTCTTCGGGGAACACCAAAGGGGATCACTTCCCCTATCTGGGGTCAAGCCTACCCCAGCAAAAATATCTTCAAGTATTTGTGAATCTCTTGTGGCTCTTTTTTCCTTTCCAGTACCTACACTGCAGACAGCCACTCATTTATACTGTCTTGGTCTGAATTTTTCCTTTTTGCAAGGAAGAGCCCCTTCCATTGCCAGAGCTGTGTGAAATGCCTTGCCCAACTTGCCGCGTGGCAGAGCACGGAACGGCACGGGGGGCAGTGGCAGGGAGCTGAACCCCCAGCCCAGCCCCACGCTGTGTCCTGCCCCGGGGCTGGTGCTTGCCAGCCTCCGAGCCCACGGCTCCCGGAGCCAGGCGCTGCCGCCGGGCTCGTCGCGGCGTTGGTGTGGCAGCCTGCGCGGAGTGCTTGGCTTCCCTTCCAGGCCTCGGTGACCCACCGGCACCGCTGACCCACGATGCGTACGCTCCCTTCTGCTCTATTTGTCAAGAAAGCGTAGGTCAGTCGAGCAGCAGCGTTTCCCACAGACATTTAAATGCTGTGGCAGCTCTGCCGAGCAGCACATCCGTTGATCCTGGCGGAAGGTATTTTGGGAGCATGTCTGCTGCTCACGAGCCTCCGGGACAAAGATAGGACCGGGCGCCTAAAATAGCACCCTGGAGCCAGGCGTGCGGTGCAAACCCCACCGGTGGCTGCTCTGGGGAGGGAAATCCAGAGTTTGTTTTCAAGCCATCATCGCTGTGTTGACAGGGCTGTCGCGGGGAAAGCTATCTCAACGGGGAATGTATGAATTAACTCCAAGTACGGTGTACGCGTGTGCTCCCATCGCGTGTGAGTAAGCAGAGCGCTGGTTAGCTGTTAGGAAATGCGTGGAGTTGCCTGCCTGGTAAAGGGAAGGGTCGCTGGGGCTCTGGTTTGGCGCACGCTCTCCCCCACAGCTGGCTGTGCTGAGCTCCCTCGCCCCGTCCCCGAGGGCGCCGTGGCCGTGCCCACTCCCAGCGCGGCAGACGCGGTGCAGCGGGGACCTGTCCCATGGAGCAGGGCACCGCCCGCTCCTGAGCGGGGGGAAGTTTGTGGTTGATGCCAGTGCATTCATTAACATGCATGCATTAAAAAAAATCAACAAACAACAACCCCAAACCAGAGATCAACTGTATTTCCATGGTGCTAGTCCCTCCAGTTGCCAAGAAATGAATATAGCTGACGACTCCAACCCTTTTTCACGAGATTGGCTTTTTTCTTTTCAGTTTTCTGTATGGTGTTCAGCTGGAATGAAATGCTGCAGCAGAGACCTCCCTTGAACGCTGTAGCTGCGGTACATGCAGCAGTGCTAGAGTTACAGTATATGTGTGTTAAAACCCAAGAAAACTGCATTTCGTGTTTAAGTGTGCTCCCCACCACAGCTCCTGTGGAGGAATTCCCTCTTGGACCCCCCCGGATGACAGGCAGTGATGGAAAGTGGATCTGCTCACTGAGCTACCGCCGAGTTACTGCCTGCTCTCCTTTGTGTAAAAGCCAACCGATTTGTGCTCCTAACCCTGTAGATTCACTTCTGCAACAGAAAAGTAGACAGACCGATCTGGCTGGTGCATAAACCACTTTTTTGGTTTGTTTTCTGGTGTTCTGATGGTCGTTACCAGCTGCAGTGAAACAGCAGGAGGAACAAGAATGCCTTTCACGTCCCACATTGTTTGCTGGGGTGGCGAGTAGTAAAAGCCTCTTGATTAAAAACCAGAGGCAGCTATGGTAGGCAATGTTCATGGAGACTCCTTGTTACTCCTTGTTCCTGTCTCAGGGCTGTTACACACGGCATCTGCAGGGAACGCTAACATTTCTGGGTTTATTTGGAAACAGCAATGATAATCAGGAAACATAAAATAAGTGATAGAGTGATCCTCGCTCGCTGGCCCGAGGGTCACCGCCTGCTTGGCGCGAGGGCGGGATGCTCCGCGCGGAGCGGGAGGCTCGCCTGCCTCCGAGGGCTGTGCCGGAGCCGCGGGGCTGGGGACAGGTTGGTGGGGCTGGCGCTGGGCCGGGGTGCAGAGCCCTGGGGTGTCTGCGGGGAGCCGGGGATTTTCCTGCTCTTTGCCCGGCTTTTTGTGTGCCAGGCACAGGACGTGCCGGGGGGATCAGCTCCACGGTGCAGACAGCTGTGGGGCTGCTTATCCTAAAAAGCCGGGGGACTTTTCCTGCCCGTGTATGATCAGTCACACACCAGTTGCCGCTCAAAGCCCAATAATTTTTTCACAATACCTCGGCGTTTGTTTCTGCGTAAAACACGAAGCTAAACAAGAAGTAGGTAGCGCCTTTCCTTTTCTACTTTGAGCAGCCTGTGTGGCTTTCTTTAGGTGTGCAGAAGAAATATGCCAGGTCTGAGGACCGCAATTACCTACGGTTACTGGGTTTGATGTGGCTCGCTCTTTCTTGGAAAGCATTGTTAATTATGAATACTGCTAATTTTCCTATTAATTAATGTTTAAAGTCTGCCAAATACGGTGCCATGACCTTTCCAGGTGATATGGTGCTAAGATTAGCGATGGTCTGTCTACTTTGAATATTCTTGCAAGCCATTTCCCTGAGCTTTTCATCCAAAGCGTTGGGTTTTTCCCGTCTCTGAAATGGCTCCATCTCTCCAAGGTGCATTTGTGGGATGCACGTCAGGAGCTGGGAGACTGTTACAGCATGTTGAAGTGCATGGGATTCCACGTTAGCAGCTGTGCATCTCTGCAATCACTCTTGCAGCTCCTGATTATCTGTATTTCCATAGCAACGAGAAGGTCTGGTCGTGGTCCCACCGCTGCTGTGCGTGGTGCTGGAGCGGCGCGGGAGCTGACGGCAGGATCCCCGAGCTCCTTGCTGCTTGGGCGTCGGTGCCGCTGTGAGCTGGCCTTTGTCTCTCCAGTCTGCACAGCTCCATCAGAACCCTTCCCATCGTGGAAAAAGCTACTGAAACAGTTTTTTCTCATTTTTCCTGACCAGACAGCATCACTTCTTAACTTTCTGCTCGGTTCCTCCCGCAGGTTGGACCTCTGAGCCATCCAACAGCCGTCTCTGCGCGTGGTCGCACCAGCAGCTGACGAGGGGAGCCAGGCAGCCTGGTGCAGCCGGGCAGGAATTTCTCGGGCCCTGCAGTGTATGTCTTGACAAAGAAGTGTGAGTGTCCCTGTTGCTCTCTAGGCTTGTCAGCCTGTTAGTGGTAATGCAACCTGACAAACCTTAAAGAAAAATATGGCTGGAGAATCTGTTCTGCTGCAGTCTCGGGGCTCTGCTGTCCACAGGTTGACTCTGGCTATATAAAGAAATAGTCTGTTGTTTCTAAATTTACCCTGTTAGTGCCATAGGGCATAAAGAAAAATAGCAAGAATAAATTGACGTCTCTATGGCAGGGAGCGATCCAGGGAGCAGGCTAGCTGCAGCTGTACCCATCTGGGTTGGCATGCTTTGAACCTTTGTTCCTCTTTCTGTTTAACTGCGGAAGCCTGGAAAGTCATCTGCATGCGTGGCGCTTTCCACTCCAGACATCGCTCCCCTGCGCTGGCCGATTGGTTTTAAGTGAAATCCAGGCAGCGTCGAAATCCTGAAAGAAACAAAGAGGGGAGCGAAGCGGCACACTGAGCTGGCCCTCGGCTGCGGGGCTGCTGCCTCTCGCAGGCAGTGCCGGCGTGTGCCAAGGGGAGGGTGTGCGGGACGGGAGCCGGGGCAGGAGCTAAGGGTGTGGGGGCTTCCTCAGCGTCCAGGCCGTTGTCAGTCTCGTGTGAGGGGTTTGGAGGCCTCGGCAGACGCTAGATACACACGTCGTCTGTCTGACCAGCCCCGGTGAGCGCTCCTGCCTCTGCTCTGCCGCCAGCAGTAACCTTCTCCTGGGACAGGGAAAGGTCGGATCTGTACCTGCAGTCAAGAATAATCATTACATGTAAGACGTTGCTTATGTGGCCATAAATATAGGCAGGTTTGAAAAAATCCCACCAAGTAATTATTTTCACCAGGATATGGATGTAAGCTGTCTGGACAGCGTCTCCTTAAGGCCCTCAGCCTGTCTTGCTCTGTGTGCCTCGTGCGGACCCGCTGTCGGGAGTGCACTGGGGTGCTTCCCATCCGTCCAAGGTCAGCTTTCCCATCTCTAACGTAAGTGGCAGCTCTGTTCCTCAAGTTTGTTTTTTAAGCCTTTCTGGGAAGCCCCAGTGCTTGCAAGTTCTTTGTGTACGAACAGATTGCAAATTTTGCATGAGGTTTATAGCAAAAGTAGGTCGTGATACAGCGGCGTTCAGCAGGCTGTGAGCTCAGGCAGAGCCTTTACCGGGAGGCACACACCCCACATCCGTGAATTCCTTCCTCCAGGTGCTGCAGGAGATGAGGTTGGATACGTCGTGGTGTGGGGACACACCTACCCCAGATGAACGGTTAGTAGCTTTTGTTGGCCCTGACCACACAGAAATGTGGTGGTACCAGCACCATCCTGCAGCCGTGCTCGGCAGGATGAGCCCCTTGTGTGGGCCGTGCCACTGTGTCCTCGGTCGCGAGAGCCCCTTGGGGTCACAGAGTTCTCCTCTCTGTAGATGTGCAAGTGGCTGGGCGTTACAGAGAGATAGATGGAAGGGGAAAGAAATACCTAGTTCTTCTGCTGTCTGGAGCTTCTGTTTCTTTTAGCCTTATCACTCCATGTTGTTTTAAACTCACTGCTCTCCGTTAGCCCCTCTGACACCCAGGCTCTTTCCCTGGCGCAGGCGGTGGCTGCTCACGGGAGGGTGAATGCGCAGCCTGTTTGCGTCCAGCCCCGCGGGGTGAGCTGCCCCGGCAGCTGCCCCTTCCTCGTGGCCGGTGGCCGTGCTACGTCGCGGTCCCTGCCTGTCACCTCCCCACGCTGCGTTGCGGTCCCCGCCAGTGTCCCGGTCAGCGTCATGGAGGTGGGTTTGGTGGTGGGGACACGCCGACTCGCCGGCCTGGTCAGGATCAGCCTGTAATTAAAACACTGCATTTGGAGGGCAGGGAAAAGCCATTAAGAGGCTCTCTGCTGAGGCTGCTTGGGTGATGCTAATTACTGGTGGTTAATTAAAAAGCAAGTGAGAAGAAAGCTCTTTCAGGACTTGAGCCAGGGTGTGGAGTGGCTTGCTCTGTTGTTCTCCCTGCACTTTCTGGTTGTAACCACACTCGGCTCTGCGCTGGGGCTCCTCCATCTCCGACGTGACTCAGGCCTTGCGGGAGGCGCTTCCATCGCCTCGCGGCAGCCCGCACCACTGCCCGCTGCCTGCGTCCGCTTGTCTGTCCGGCGCTCATCGCCCAGCCGCGCAGCCTCTTCTGCCGTCCGCCGCCATCCACCACCCAACGCGGTCGTGTCTCTGTTTCCACTGCCAGTCTGCATCGGGAAATGAGCAAAATAAATGTTGCTTGTTTGTTTTGACAATTACAGTACAGATTTAATTATGATCCTTCTTCCTCATATACTGCTGAATGTTATGTGGTACGTTTGGCGTAAACAAAGATGTTCTGGTAATGTGAGATACGGTTATTAAAGCTACTCTGTCACGCCGGAGCCGCAGTCAGCTGGAGCGGAGCTTCCAGCCTGGACGCTTTCCTGTTGGTTTTTGCAGCCTGCCTGCAGGGAAGAGGCAGATGCCGTAGGGAGACGTCCCTGAGAGCTACTGGGTGAGCCTTCGGGAAGGGAGCTGAGGAGACCAAAAGATAGGAAAAGAAAGAGAAACCCACTTCTGTGTCTTCATGTATTTTGAGTTAGCAGCTTCAGACATTAGAGCAGGAACACAATGTTTAAGTCTTGGAGCGAGTTCCCTGTTCAAAACAGTGAGTGTCTTCAGTTGTCACTTACCCTGAAGAGGGCCCGATTTTCCGCTCGTCACTCACTGCCTCTGAAGGAGCTGTTGTAAGCGCACTGCTATTGTGTCGGTGTGAAAGCAGCTGTAGCATTGTCTTGCAACGGTAAATTGACAATGACTTTGCATTTCCTAATTAGTTAACAAGGAATCGCTTACAATGTGCACGTCTTTCAGAATATCATTGAAAGGTGCAGCGCACGTTTGACACGCTGTTAATTAAGAATAGGATGTTCAAAAGCGCTCAGACGACAGTTTCCATTTCCCTCACGCAGTCAGGCCGTTGAGAGAGATGAGGATGAATTAAGCCAAGGGTTTCAATTTCTTTCTGAAAAATACTTTGGGAGCCCAGGTAATTAAGGGGGGTTAAGAGCCCTGGGCCGTGTTTCGGATACTCCCGGGGTGAGCAGCCATGTCCCCTGGGGTCCCGGCCGCGGCCCTGCCAGCTGCCCCGTTCCCGGTGAAGGTCTCTCTCTCAATTATGTCCTGTCAGAAAACCTCTCAGGGAGGTAATTCGAGGGAGTCATTATTTCTAGAGATCCTTGTCAAATTACAGAGCGTCTTTAATTAAATGGGTGTCCATTACTTAATGGCAATTACGGAGAGAAAATCCCTGCTTCTGAAAGAGACAAATCTCCAGTTGCCTAACAAAATTTGTTTTTTAAAATAATAAGATAAAAATAGCTTGTTCTGCTCCAGAACTGAAGCCTAGAAGAAATTGATGTCTATCCTTGGAGAGATTTGATTTGGAAAGTGAAAAATGTTCGCCCTAGCTTTCTGCAGGCGTTTGCTGCAGAAGAAGTCAGTGGCGGCTCCTTCCGGGCTCAGATTGACCGCTCTGTGCTTTCTGGGGGTACCGACGCAGAGCTGGCTGTGGGTTCGCTCCTCTTCTCCTGCCATTCAGAACATTTTCCAGCGTTTTCCTATCAGCCTTGAAAAGAGCTCTGTCACCATCGGGGTGAGGGCGATGGTGGGCGTGCGCGGAGCCGAGGGAGGGCATGGCCCAGTGCTGTCTGTTCCTGCTCCCGCGGCGGGGCTGGCGTGAGGAGTCCCTGGGCTCGGGGGGCTGTGCGGGATCGCGTCCCCCCCAGCCGCTCCACGGCTCGCCCCTCGCCTTGCTGGCATCTCATCCCGGAGTCTGAGCAGGCAACAAGCAAGAAAAAATGGCCCAACCTTGCTGGTTTAGAACCAAACGAGTGTTTTTGAAACCTGCCTTACGTCTTTCGGGTATTTTTATCGTCTGCCTCATTCGAGCGGTCTTGTCTGAGTCATCTCATCCCTGGTTTAGATTTATCCTCCTCTCTGCGCCTACTCCCCACAGGCCCTGAGCCACCCCGCGCAGCGCGCTGCTGGCCTCGCCGGAGCCGCGCAGGGCTGCTATTATTAACTTGTGTGGGCATGCGCCGGGGAGCTACGCAGGCCGATATATTTTATTTAGCAGCATTCTGAATGTAATGAGCGTCCATAATATGGTAATTCATAATTTATCATAATAAAGACAACAAATTAGGTTGCAATTTAATTATTGCTTATTTTGGTAGCTGTTGTGGGGTTTGTGTAGCAAAACACGTACAGGAAAGGGAACCCTTCCTAAAGTGCAGCCCTTTCTTTGGGCAGGGAATTAGGCGAACAGTGTTCCTCCTTCCCGTTGTGCTGCCCGCAAAGAAGATGTCTTTGCCCCAGGAGGGTTTGCAGGGCCACGTTTCGATGTCCGTGTGCATGAACGCCGTGAGGCCCTTGCAAAGCTGTGATCGCGTCACCCCGTCGTTGTGGGGGATGTGCTGTCATCTTCTGCTCTCCTTCCACAGCCGCTTGGGTTCTGCTGTTTAATGAAGAAGAAATCCCTCCAGTGGGGACAGTGGACAGCTGTACTGCTCGTTTTGTTCCAAATGGTGAGTGTTGTAGTTACGGTGGAGAGATCCAAATACGGCCCATCTGTTACGTGCTGTTAAGCTGTTCACTTCATCGAGGAGAGAACGTTTTCCTATCTCTAGTGATGTTCACATGAAGAGCTGAGTTTTCAAAGGTGCTTCGTGTTTTTCCTCAGGGAGCAGATGCTAATGAGAAATTCCATGAAATCCTGGGGTTCGTGTTCCTGAAATGCCAGGGCTGCCAGTGCACGTCATGAAGTCTGGCCTGGTCTCATGCGTAGCTGCGTTGGCCATCAGTTCTGTGCATCCGGTGGCTCACGGTGACCTCTCCTACGTGCGCGCGCCTCGACCAGCTCCCATGGGAGGTGGCGGTTTGATCTGTCCCTTTTCCAGTTACCAGCGTTGTAGCACAAACTGCCCAGCACATTGCAGCTGGGCAACATCTGGCAGAGCTGTCGAGGGAGCGCGGCTGGGCTCAGGACGGGTGGTGCTGGAGGCGGCGGCTCGTGGGTGCCGCCTCTGCTCCCCACGGCTGCCGGGAAGGGGATGGATGATCCTGGGGGCTGACGGGGAGACTTCCGCTTGTTCCTGCCGGTGTCTCCTTGTCTGACCGTGCCACACTCTGAACCGCTTTGCGGCTGCCGTCGGCAAGGCCGAAGTTGGGATGCTGAAGGGAGAGTTCTGGCTCGTGACCTGGTTTGGTACAGAGAGCTTGAGGAAGCGGAGGAGGAGTCGGTTGCCAGCGAAGTTCAATTTTGCATTGTGCGCAAGGGGAGCGGAGTCAGATGTGATCAAGAGAGAGCCAGAAATAGCCCAGAGATAAAGTCCTGTCTTTCCCTCTGACAGTATGAAGAGTTTTGTGATTGATTTCAGGGAAGCAGCACTGGCAACTGAAATGGAAGTGAGTTGCGGAAGATGGAATAGGTCAAAGATGAGGTGATTTAAAGGATCAGTGAGCTGAGCCTTGCTAAGAATAGAGCACGCCAGAGACAAAGGGAAGTGTCAGGCAGTCTGATGGGATGCTCACGCAGATGTAGCGTCTCTGGTGATGACAGCCGCGGCGGAGTGATGAGTGATTTGGAAAAAATTGGTTAGAGAGCAGCTCTGCAAGAAAAGAAGTTGTGCCTGGAACTGCTAGGGGCTTGATCAATCGTGAAGCCTTGGCTTCCTTCATCCTAGGAAGCGTGGAAAACTCCTCCCTGCCGCTGGAAACCTGCCCGAAGTCTGGCTTCTGCTGCCTCCGGGAGCGCTGGCTGGGATCACCGGGTTTCTCGGTAGCTGTAGTTCATCTCACAGTACCTCAGCAAAGTCCCCTTTTTCACCCGGGGCGCTGGCGTGGTCTCTCTGGAGGGCGCGGTGACGACCCGCTGGTGTGGAGACCTGGCGAGCCGAGGAAGACACAGCGTCATGGCCGCTGCCGGGTTGGGTTTGGACTTGCTCCGTGGCCTTGGCCCCTTGCATATCCGTTTTGCTTTATCTTGGCTTGGGGCGTTTTTCTATCCTGCCTAATCAGAAACACAGCTATTTCAGTGCAAGGGTCGTCCCTCACTGTCTGCAAAACTCTTAGCTTAGTGGAAACCTTGTCTGATTTTAAAAATCCAATAATCATTATTTTGATAGCCCAGTAATCTAGAGTCAGTGACTCACTGGCATGGGTTTATGGCATTCTTTGTGCTCGCGTTGGCTGGTAATCTGTGAATATTTTTTCAATTCTTTAGTGTGAATGTGTACTACATTCTCTCCATACAAACATTATTTTTCTTTACTGGTTTTGAGGTGACGCTGGCCAAAGCCGTTACAGTAAGCTGATGGTGGGAGCTGTGTTGCTTCACGTCTCCAGGTCTCCCATAGCGCTGGGTTGCAGACTCCCCGTGTCGGGTGTTCCCCCTCGGCCTCGGGTGGGCACATAACCAGCAGTCCCTAACGGCTCCTGGTTTGTAGTTAATCGTGTTGCTGGACGCGATCCCCCTGCCTGCCGTGCGGGGCCGTGAGGGTCATGGGGTCTCCTCAGGGCGGACGTGCCCAGCTAGGAACACAAAACACTCTACCAACTCAACGCTTTTCCCTAAAATAACTATCGCATTTTAGAAACTAATTTTCACTGAAAATTGTTTCTGAAGAATTCTTGATCACCTCAGTTAAAAAAAAAGAAAAATAATTTCAGCACACCTCAGAAGTGCGTTGGCACAAGCATTAATTTAGCAAGGCCTGTGGTTTCCTTCGGGTGTGATGCAGGCGGCCTGGCAGGCGTGTGTGCTGTGAGCAGCCTCTGAAATTGCCATTTTTATAACACGCACATTACGTAAAGTTTTGATTCGCATCTCTGACATTGAGAAAATTGCTCCTTGACAAAAGGAGGGTAATGGCTGTGCTATGAAATACGGGCATGGTCCGGCCACGTTTTGGATAACTCTATTCTTTAGAAAATTGGTTTTATTACTGGTAATTGGGCTAAAAGGAAGACTGTTTAATCCTGGCCAGCCCAACTTTCTGGGACATTAAGTTCTAACAGGCAGATATAAACCGATCTTAATAGATGAGTCTGACATCATCTGGCTGCTTATTAACTATTAAACCTTGTTTCAGTAATTCTCTTGGCAACTGTGTGTGTGTTGCCATAGTTTCTTTGTTAAGAGAGCGAGACATTAATTCATTTCGAGCACTTCTTGCCCAAAAGATGTGGCAGAACACCTTTCTGTTTCAAGCAACAAACTCGAGCCTGTTACAAGGCTTTACCCAGTTGGTAGTGTGCGGGACGTGGGTTTGCGCCGGGAGAGAAGCACTGCAAACCCCTCGTGATGTAGGCTGTGCTTTGCAGACAGTCATCTTGGAAAACGTGTACTGCGTATGTCGGCAAACATTGACTGGGCCACCACAGCGGAGACTCCGGACCCCGTGAGGGGCCGGGCGGGACAGAGCTCTGTGGGCATCCCAGGGCGCTGGGGCAGGAGGGAGCTGGGGAGAGCTGGGGGCTCGTCCCTGGCTAAGGTACCATCCCTTGTTTTTCCCTTGTGCTGCTCCTCAAGAAGAGCCCAAATTACCTGTACCCTGTTCGTCGCCGCCTCCTTCGTTAGCCCCCACCTCCTCGAGAGCACGTTGCTGGAGGGACCGTGCGTGTCGGCGAGGCGTCGGTGAGCAGCGTGGGGCCGAGAGCTGTGCAGCCACGCAGAGTCTTGTCTTGGACTTTCCCAGGACTTTCAGCCAACATAAGGAGTGTATTTCTTCTCTTGCCCTCATCCTTGGGGCAGGTCAAACTGGAGAGAGACACAGATTGTGGTGACTTCAGCCTGAGCTTAGGGAGAGATCTGTGGGAGATCTGTACGGTGGTGAAAGGCTTTTGTAAGTAATTACAGGCTTATGGGAAGTGGTAGCACTGCATAGTGACAAGTGGTATTTATTCCATATTTTGTTAAATATTGTAAATTACATACTTATTTAAAAAAAAAAGGCAGATACGGAGCTGCATAAAGCTTCCAAACCTGGGTCCCCAGGAACTTGGTGAGCACGTTGGGATGCGCGGGTGGCCCGGAGCCCCCGGTAACCCTCTCTGGGAGGTCCAGCGCCAGCGGGGCTGCGCTGACTCCGCAGCGGTCTCACGCCGGGGCGCGCTGGCTGTGGGTGTGGGGCACTGGGGATGTGGGAGCAGCCGCATCTCGGCTCCCCTGCTCTGACCGGGGCTCAGTGAAGTCGCCCAGCAATTTACATGGCAGCTTTAGAAAGAAAAACAAGTGTCTGTGTATGTGCAAAGTCAGCCTTCGTTTCCTCGGGGCGGCTGGGGCTGCCCTGCTGGGGAGAGTTTCCTCTCGGGAGAGGACTCGGTGTCAGCACTTCTTCCGTTACCCTTAGAGATGCTTTGTGTGAATCCCAAGCAGGTAGCTGAGGCATCCATGTTCTTTAAAAAAAACGGATGAAAATGTGGCTTTGCTGGGCTGCTGGGTGACATCTGTCCTTCTCTGGTCTGGGTGAGACAGGCTCTTCTGCTGGGCTGAGACCAAAATCTGATTTAGTACCATGTTTCTATTGCTTTCAGAATTTCTCTCACTTTTTTGAAGTAGTTAATTGTGCAGGTGGCTCGTGAATGGTGAAGCACGGTGAGGGATGAGGAGAAGGGGAAGAGCACGATTCATTCAGACTTCACGGTTTGTTGTGATTACCAGTGCAAGTCGCATGACAGGTTTCATTCTGCGCTTGGGAAAGCGCGGTGCTAGCTCGGAGCTAACGTCTTAAAATACCTCATGGGAAAGCAGCTCACCAGGACGAGGTAAAAGGCAAGAAAAAATACGAAAGTTTTGGAAATGCCGAACTTTTTTTTTCCCCACATTTTTTTTCTCCATGGCCCCACGGGTGTCTGTTGTGCTGCAATGAGGCTGTGGTAAGGCAATGATTTTGAAGCTGGAAGGGACAAACCAGGTTGTGTTCTTGCAGCTTTTCCAGTACAGGTATGTTATATATATATATGTATGTATGTATTTATATATATACGGGCTCTGTCAGACAGGGGCACTCCATTCATACCGCGAGCAGGAGATTGGCCCTTCCTCTGGCAACGAGTTGTTTCCTCCCAGTGATCAATTATAGTGTGAATGTAATATCTATATTCTCCATTATATGGAGATATCTATATCCATTATAATGGCTTTTTGAATATTTCTGGATACTATTAAGCTAATTCAGGAAACATTTAGTCTTCCTTTCTCTATTTCTTAATTGAAAGGAAGCAGATTTTGAGCAATTTTTTTTCCCCAGGAGGCAGAAAAGTAGTATTTGCCTTTCGGGAGTAGGGAGAGAACACTTTCCATTCATTAGATCTAACTGGAAAGTGCTCAAGATGTCAGGTATGAAAATGGAGGCTGAGAGAAGGGAAAGGTTTTGATTTTATTCAATTGACTGTATCGTTTATCAGAATTTTTTTGAATTTGATAATTAAGGAAAAATCTGAACTATCTCTTCAGTGCTGTTCATGGTGCAGTGGCTGCATGAGACACACGACAGAAGATGTGCTCCAGCCACCCGGAACAAGGTGGACGACAAGGAGGTAGCAGAGGGATTTGTGGCAGTGGTGAGGGGAGCAGATGGTGCGTCGCCTTCCTCGGTGGAGAAGGTTTTCTGGTAGGAGTGCCCCCAGCATTGCTCCCAGCTGCTTGTTCAGATCGCCTTGTTTGGGGTGAGACCCACCCCCTTTTTCAGGGGGGCAATCAGCAGTAGTGCAGTGGAGGCAGCAGCTCCCTGCGCTCTGACTGCGTATGTCGAGGTTGTGTTTAGGACGCTTCATAGGGGACCGCTCCGTAGATTTACCTGAGTGCTTTTGGCATCAGTTTTATGCTGGGTTTGGGTTTTTTTCATATTTCCAAGTGCGAGTCTCGGCGTAGCTGTGCCGTGCGCTCTCCGGGCAGGGTTCCTGCCTCCGGTGAGAAGGACTGAAGAGGCTGCTGGGGTGGCGGTGAGGACCCGTGAATTCACAGTGGTGTTGTGTTCATCAGTCTGATTTGTTTATAACGAGAGTCGGGCAGCCTGCTCCGGGACACAGCCCTGAGCAACCTGCACTTGTAAGGCTTGTCTTTCCTATGCTTGCTTGGTTTTTTGTGACTGTTTTTAAATTAAAACCCAGAGGTTGTTAGTGTGTAGCTGGTACAGAGGAACATCATAATCTAAGGAGCTGCTTTAAATACAGGCATCAGCAGATAGATTATCTGGAAGATAAATCGTGGTGACATGTAACCGGGAAGCCCGTCAGCTCCAGATGGCATGACTTTCTCGTTTGTCGTCATTACGCTGATGGTGGTTTTTCCTAATACATCTTCATTTCCCTCGCCGTTTTCTCTCTGCCAGGGTGCGGTGGGCGGGCTGGGCCGAAGCGAGGCAGAGGGGGTCCCGGTAGGTGACAGTGTCTCCGCCACGCTTTGCTGGCACTGAGCCCCGCGGTGTCGGGGTGGCTCCTCTGCCTGCGGACATGGCAACCAGTAGCAGTGGCTCCTGCCTGGCCACGGCGACCCTGGGCACCTCCGCCGTCCTGTGCAGCCCTGGGCTGTTGAGCAGCTTCCGCAGCTTTGCCGGTTTGCGCTGTTCTGCTGCACTCTGGGATGCCCGCAGCCACAGTCGCTGTGGTACCTGACCCTGGTCCATAACCGTCCCCTCTGCCGCCCCCAGACCGTTCTCATTGCTCGGGGAATGGGCTCGTTTGCGGCTCTGAACGGAGAGGTGTGCTCCCGGTTCGTTGGCCTGCTTCCTCCTCGTCAGGGGTCTTCTCCCTGCTTGGTGCACAGGGCAGCGTTTTTCTGGACGCTGGGCATTTCGGTTTCCCCCTGTTGTGGACGGTAATGAGACTCACTGGTCTGAGTCATGTCCTGAATGGGGGACAGAGAGGGCTGGCCAAAAATCCCTCAGTTCAGTGGCGAAGATGTGCCAGGAGGGGATGGGAACGTGTCGACGTGGGTGTGCTTCTGTCAAGCAGCTGCAGAGGTAAGCTGCAGGCAGCGAGGACAGGATTGGGACGTCTTGTCTGAACTGCCCTGCGAAGGAAGCACCTCCCAGGGGCTGACAGTGACCTGCTGAGCCCCTGCCCGTGTTCCCAGCGCTCCCTTCCATGTGAAGGTGCTCCTGAGAGCAGGGACTGTGCATGCCTGGGGATCAGACTCGATCGTCCCCGTGCAGGCTGTGCCGGGGACAGGTGCGTCCGTGTTCCCGTTCCCAGCCTCGCAGGAAGGCAGGGACAGCCCAGAGGCACAGGGGAACGTTGTGACACTTTGCGTTAATGACGCCTTCCATCGTTAAGCAATTGTGTGCTGTATTAAAGAGATGAAAGTAGAGAAAAGTCATCAAATGCCAGCCACGTGGTAGAAGATGAATTACACTTTGAAGCATTTTTCTTGTGTTCTCCAGGTATGAGGAGTTCATGTGAAATGCATGAAATGACCTCTCTTAAAAGCGTGCGGTCAGAACCCCTGTAGCCACCATCCGAAAGACGTTTGTTGATGATCCATGTCAGCAGAGTCCTCCTGACCGCGTCCTCAAAGACCATCAGCATGCCGTGGCCCCGGAACCCTCTGCGGTTCCCGGTCTCTCCTGTGCCGGGCCGTTGCTAGACGAGAGTTATGAAGCCGTTGCCTTTCTGTGCTCGTACACAAGGCTGCTGCATGCACACCTCGTGTTCTTTATTGAAAGGGCATGCTGGCCTGCACTCGAAGTATTTCGGGGTTTTTTTGCCGTCTGGGAAAAACCTTGCAAAACTCTATTTGCTATGGTATGTTGGGTGGATTTTAATCGAGAATACATGGATGTCCACTGGTAGACAGGTACATTTCCTCAGGCCTCAGAAATGGTCCAGCGTTATTGCACCAGTATTTATTTGTCTGAATAGCTGTATTGAATACTGGGGCTTGTGATTCTGCTGCGTGAGGGAGAAGTCAGATATGGTGGGTGCTAGAGTTACAGTTTTGGTGTAGCCAGTGATACTTTCCTGTTCATATTTGTATTAAGTTATAATTTATATCCAGACATACATTCTCAGCAAGAAGAGCATCCGTATTTCCAGTTGATGGGTATTTGCAGGACGTTTCACTGGACTGGACTTGTCCTGAGCAGCTCGGATGTCCCCAGCTTGCTTTTACCTGTCCCAAAAGAGCAGTGGTGGCTCTCCACTCTCGCCAGCGGGCACTGCGCAGGGACCAGACCCGCCACGGCCTCCGTGTCTGCCGCGGCTGGCTCCGGAGGGAGGAGGAGGCTGGCCAGCACTGCCGTGGCTCTGCGCTGCTCCGGAGCGGGGCGGCTCGCGGGCTGGTGTGGTAACGGGGTGGAGCGATGCCTGCCGCGCGGAGCAGGCCTCTGCCGCGAGGTACCCACCCCAGCCGCTCTCCAGGGACGCAATGTCCTCCCATGGCCGGGGTCTGCTTTTGTCTCCTGCACGCTCACCCAGCGTTGCTCGCAGCAGCGCTGGGCGTCTTCGGCTCGCAGGCCAGCCGTCGCTCGCGGGCCGATCCCTCTGTGGTGAGCAGGGGTGAGTCTGGGAGGGTGATTAGAAAAGAAAGGAGATCATTTAATAATGAACAGTTTGACTAGCTCTCTTTGCGGTAATGTTGGAAATAAGTGTCACCTGCTGTGACAGAGAGCTGTTGCTGCACAAACACCATACTTACTTATCTCAGACTTTAAAATGTTCTTTTCCAACTTTCCCTTGCTGCTGTGTAAAGTGGAAAGGATTTTACATGAATTAATGCATCTTGATCAGCGTGTTTCCAGTAGGAGCTGAGTACCAGTTTGTGACAGTATCTGAGTGGGAGGAATGAAATGTGGATTTGTAAGTGAAAAAAAACAGGAGAGAGGGAATAAAGTCCAGGGGAATGGGGAAGACAAGAGAGGGCGTTTAACATCAGAATCAGGCTTGGCTGATATTTTCCCTTTGTCTGTGATGCTGCGGTCGTGCCAGCTGGTGATTTCACATGATGCGACTTCTCTGCTTTGACAGAAATGCTGAATTTAGGTTTTGCAGAAAAGAAGGCTGATGGCTTCTTCACAGGCATGAATTTTTGCAGGCTGAAGTCATGTTCTGGGCAATGCCTAATGAGGCTGACCTAGAGGGTTTGCGGTCAGCCCTTTAACAATGCTGTTGGAACAATTACAAACGAGTTGCCTGTTAAAAGGATTTGGTTTGGAAGCGGTTTTTGTGGCTGGGTGGGAGACGATGGAAATGCCTCTCTACTGGCAGGAGGCACCAGCTTTTGGGGAACCGGCTGACGTTTGCCGCTCGGCGGAAGGCTCACCGTTATCCGGGCAGCAAAGTCTTCAGCTGGAGCAGAGGGCGGCTGGGAGACTCGGGGCCAGCAGCGGGGCAGGAGCTCTGTGGTGACCTGCTTCTGGGGAGACAGCGGGTGTCCCCGGCGCTCACCCCGGGGCTGACGGAGCCTCCGCGCGAGTTAAGGCCGCGCTGTTAGCCATCCGCTAGCTGAGTGCTGCCGTGAGTCAGCACAAACTCCTTCCCCGCTGCCCAGAACACTCCGTGCGCGCAAGGGAAGGAGTGGATGTATTTCTGAGATGTGGATTTGCTGACATGTGAAGTGGGAGTCTGGAGATCCAAAAATAGCGGCCATGCTTTCTGAGCAGAGAGGGATCTCCATCGGACGTGAGCAGGGTACCGCTGTCGCCCCTCCCGGGGTTGCCAGCCCCGCAGGTCCCCATCTCCCCTGCAGCGCTGGGGCTGAGGGATGCTCGTGCCCTGCCGTGGGGATGCTCGTGCCCCGCCGTGGGGATGCTCGTGCCCCGCCGTGGGGACAGCCAGGCGTGCGAAAGGAGGGAGGTGGCCAGGCTGGTGGCGGCTTTCTGCCGGCGAGAGCGTTCTGCCGTGCCGATCTGCCTGCCCAGTCGGACATAGCTCTGTGGCGGGGGGGAGCGGAAGGGAACCTGACAGACCGATTCACAAGGACTGAGCTGGGCTCTCCGGTGTCAGCCTTCATCAGGCTTGCAGTTGTTTGTAAAAGCTTGGAAAATGGCCCTCTAATTCAGGGCTAGATGATGGGCACTTGTGTGGCCCTGTACGAAGCCTCTAAGGGGAGAGTGGATGATGAACATTTAAAAATGTTATTCTGTTCTAAGAAAAACACTATGAATCTTGGGCCTTTCCAATACTGGCAATTCTCTTCCAGTTTCTTTTTGCTCTGATAAGTCAGATAGTACTAAAGTACCAGTAATGAGCAGACTGAGCAAAGATGTTATTCAATAAGTTGATGTGATTTTTAAAAAAGTCACAGAAGATCACTTGTAATGTTTCACTGAATATTGTCGCTCTTTTTGGGAGTGGCAGAAGGAAACCCTGAGTTTGGATTCGTACCTTTAATCAGGAATATCTTGATTCAAATGTAATGGTTTAGAGCGTTTGTTTTCACAGAGTCTTAAATCAGCAGTTTCTCAGAGAGCAGGATTTCCTGATGTCGTTCCCAAATGTGCATTTTTAGTACCATAATGGTACAGCCCCGTGTTGTAACAAGTAACATCACCGGCTCCTGAGAACATGCTGATATTCTGCCTTGCTTTTCTTCGTGGCTTCAGCCTTGCAGGTGTTTGTTCATGAGCTGCAGTTCCTCGGTGGGGCCGGCCCACCGGCCTCTGTGGAAGTGCCACGTGAGGTCTAGGGGCGCCCGTGAAAGGCTGTGTGGAGCGTTAAGATCCATACGCAGTTGGGCAGCACTTCTCTGGATGGGGATCTCAAGCAGCTGGTAGAGGAGCATGCTGGGACACTGTGTATGGACGTGGTGGGAGCAAGAGCTGGTCAGTAGACTGGTCCTTCAGTCTCTGTTTCCTTAAACCCATATCCAGTGTCTTCCTCTGTGTGGTGATTGCTGCTGTACTTTCCCGTGAGCTTTCTGTGCTGGTGCCTGCAGAGTCATGGACAGGCTGAGGCTGGAAGGGACCTCCGGAGGTCATCTGGTCCAGCCCCCTGCTCGAGCAAGGTCGCCTAGAGCCGTCTGACTAGGACCTGTCCAGAGGGCTTTGGAGTATCCCCACGGACAGAGCCTCCACAGCCTCCCTGGGCAGCCTGTGGTGTTTGTGGGAAAGCTGTCTGAACTGGTTCAGGGAACTGGTTTGGGTTAAAAACATCTGCCTGCGCAGCAGTGGAACCGAGCAGGTGGCAGCCTGACACCCACGCTGCCGCTGAGAGAAGGGTACGCAGGACCACAGCCTCCTGGGCAAGAGGTGGGCCAGCCTCTCCCCCTCGTGGGCACCGCCCGGAGTGGGACAGGAGTTTCATCCCTGTAATCCCCCCTCTGTGCCAGGAAAGGCATGAACTGGAGTTTTCCCCTCCACGTGTCAGTGCCTGGACTGGCATCATGGAGCTTGTCACCGGCAGACAAACGGCCGGGATGCCCGGGCGTGACTTGGCACAGAGCGTATCTTCGGTGCTGGCCTGATGTCCATTCCCTTGGTTTATCTTCAGAAGCTTGTCCCATCGCACAGCTAACACGCACCAAAACTCGCCTTCGGGATTAGAGAGCGTGGTGAGCTACAGTACGATGAGGTTAATGATCAGCTAACGTCGATCCTGATTGAGCAGTGTGCCCTTCTCCTGCTCGATACCGACTCACGGATGGAGGAATTCATTTTGTTTATTGCATATTTTTAAATTAAGCTTTTGTTTTGTTCAGCCTTTAGCGTAATCCATTCCCAAGTGTGCAAGTGAAGTTTCGATTTGGTTCCTGGTTTGATTCTCTTGCAACTGGAGCCAATGATGAAACGTTTTTAAAGCCCAGGAGATAGTGCTCAGTATTTACCCGTTGAGATATTTTCATTTTCCCCAGCAAACATTGTCGAGTTGTTGTAGATTTGCAGGCACGAGTTGTCTGCACAGAGCCGGTGCTGCGCAGTATGGCTTCTAGAACATTTTGTTTTCGGTTTAGACAGCACTGAAAGTTGGGCTCAGCGCTACGGGAGGCCTAATTAGCTCGATCAGCGTCTGTGCACCAGAATCATTAAGCGTGTGTTGCTGGGTTTAGCTCGGGAAGCGGGGATATCGAGTGCCACCTGAGTGCACATAATGAAGAGTAAAGCAGGAAGAGTTAATCCTGCTGTGTGCTGGAATTTGTGCCGTTGTGGTGTGAACTCGGCGTTTCTCAGGGTATGAGTGTCAGAAGTTAGCAGGAAGCGGTGTGAGCCGTTTGCCGTTGAGCCGAACAGCCGGCTGGAGTTGAATGCTGGAACAAGAGCGTGAGCAGTGCCGTTATTAGCGCTCGTTTTCCTGAGTTGGTAATGCTGGCTTCGACCCGCTCTGGGAACAAAACGATGCGGTAATTAATCCGCTGCATATGGCAGGGCAGGTTTTATTCCGTGAGCAGCGTCTCTTGGTTGGTGTGAACCACAGACGGGATCCGTGGCACGGCGTTAGCCCGCAGGACTGGTGCTGCTGCTGTGGTGCTGTGCTCCCTCTCCGTCCCTCCTTGCCTGCCGCACCAGGTTTCCTTTGCTCCCCCGGCTGCTGCTGGGCTTAGATCTTGATTTTCCTCCTTATCATCAGTTCTGGTGCCGGTACGTGAAAGATTTCTTGCTTTGTACTCTGGTTTCATGCGCTGTTTGTTTCCTCTTAGTTGGATCCCTTTTCCCGGAGGCTGGAGATACCAGTGTGACTGCCATCTAACCAGCTGCTGGCAAGGGCCGCCTCTGTCTCTGCAAAGCCTAGCAGGAACAGCAAGCTTGAACTGGGCCCTTGTGCTGTGCTTCCCAGCAGGGAAAAACTGATGTGGACCCAACAGGCGGCAGCCTGGGCACATTATGGCTACCAGCTTGCTGTGGAGCAGTCCTTCGTAAATGTGTAAAAACAGCAAATTAAATGTGCCAGAAAAAAAAAAAAGTTATTTTTTTACATGTCATCTTAAAATCTGTTTATTTTGGAGATATGTATGTAAAGAGAATAAAGAAAACCACGACCAAAGCAGATGAAAGAACCTCATGGCCAAGGGTGGTGATGGTTTTCTCCAGCTGAGGTAGCGGTGTTGGAAAACTTGGGTCGTCTCCTTTGCAATTATCGTTAAAGCCTTGCTCACAGACTGTGGGAATACCAGCCCTGTTAATTTTGCTGCTGGGTGCGGTGTATTAAAAATGTAACGTCAGGGCACATTGTGCAGACTGTGGGTTTAGTGTGATGGAGCAGCATAAAGAATACAGACGGTTTAAATTTGGCCCATCCTCACGTGGAGCAGAGCTTAAAAATGGAAACTGCGGAGGGGGGCAGGTGCAGGGAGTGTGTGTTAATTCTGCTATGGGCTGAGGGTGACCTATTTCTGTAAGTCATTTTCAATTGCTAACTCCAGGCAATGAACATGTATTTTCTGAGCAGTGAATAATTTAGCAAGTTTAAAGTGATTAACATAGAGAAGAAGCTATGACATGAGAGGTAGCGTGCTTTCAGAGCACAATAGGTTCCTGTGCAGGACGGCAGCACGAATCCTGTGCATCCTTTAAATTCTGCAGACTCACTCCAAGAAGGTTCCTCCTGAAGGAAGATATGGGGTTTAGGTTTGTGCTCGTCCTCAGGACAAAGGTGAATTGAAGAGCTGAGGACCTGAAGCAGTTTGGAGTGTCAGACCCTCCAAGGCGGCTTTGTCGCTCTTCAAGTTTTGTTTAAATTGGGGATTGAAATGATTTAAAGAATTAACTTCTCATTTTGTGGTTTCCCGTGTACAATCAGAACCACAGGGTGAGCTAAGTCCATGAAAAGAAGCAGATTTTATTTCTGATATAAAGCATTTGTTTATTATACTGCAAGTTGAAGACACTAAATGAAACTATTACTGTGGCGTAACTGTGAAAAAGTTATATCCTTGTTGTATCAGGCAGGGCTGGAAAATTGTTAATGCTTTAAAAGCTGGGCCGGAAAGCTACAGCTCATCCTGCTCTTTTCTATTTAATGTATGTGAAATGGGGGCAGTGGAACCCTGGCCCAGGGTGCCCAGAGAGGCGGTGGATGCCCCATCCCTGGAAACTTTCCAGGCCAGGTTGGCCGGGGCTCTGAGCAACCTGATCCGGTTGGAGATGTCCCTGCTCCTGGCAGGGGGGTTGGACTGGGTGGGCTTGAACAGTCCCTTCCCACCCAAACCGTTCCGTGATTCCATGTTTTATTGGTACTCGTGCGGTGCTGAGCCTAAGGGTTGAGTGCAGAGCGAGGGGCCTGCACCCGTCTCTTTGGTTGCCATGCTTTCTAGAAATTTCAAGTAAGGCAATTGAGTCCTGACAGAATTGTTTCCCCACAGAGCAGTAAAAGCTGGCATTGATTATTTTCCTCATCGTCTCTGCTAGAGAAGCCCAGAGAAGCTTCCTGCTGTGTATACCCAGGAGTAGGGCAGGACACCCTGGCTTGCAGGTCCCTGTGGTAAGTTTTGCCCATGCACCATGAGCTGTGTGGTATTGGTCCTTCCCCTCCTTTCTTGGAGCCTTATCCATCCCAGGTCCTGCTGGAGTGGCTGCCAAGAAAACAAAACAAACCAGAAAATTGCTGTGGAAGAGGATGCCATACGAAGAACTGGTTCTGGTCCTACTGGCTGGTGGGACGTCTCTTGTGGTGGGCCTTGGTGGGAAAGGGACGTTGGCAGTGTGCTCAGGGCAGAAATCGCAGCAAACACAGCTCTCTGCAGGTCTTGACAACACATCCTCCTTCCACTGACATACGGTTTTGCATAAGCTTAGCTGCAAACCCTACCGGCATGCCGCTGTTTTCAGAATTCATCAAGCATCTCTGGATGGGCTTAAATATTTTACAGTTCAGAAACAGCTCAAGGGTGCGGCGCAGGTTCTCTTCCCAAGCGCGGAGGCTGAGGAGTGCTGCAGGATCCATTTTTTATGAGGTGGCAGGTCTGGTGAGGAAGGCTGTAATGAAGTAGCAAGCCACCGTGCCGTTTCAACGTCTGCAGCAGGTGAAAGGCTCTGCGGAGCATGGCCGGCCCCACTGTGCCACCGCTGCTTCTGCAGAGAGCCAATCCTCTGATCCCAGCTCAGCACCCTGTCCCTTTTGGGGAGGGACAGAGCCGGGGACTTGGGCATCCTCCATTCCCGCGTGTTACGTGTTCCCGGGGCTATGGCCAGTACTGAAATACAGAGATGCCCTTGCGTGACGGAGCTTGGGTTGGTGTATCTTTAATTTTTCGTTTCCTTTCTCTTGTAATCATAACGAGGACTGTGTAATTGAGAGGTACGTTCAGGGCAGTGGCCGCGCGTGCGATGCTTTGTGTGCAGCGCTGGGGCCGCCCTCGCCCCGCCTGCGTGCCTGCCCCAGCCCCGCGGCTCTAGCGTTCTGTTGGTGCGGCCCGTCTGCGAGCAGAGGGCTGCTGTCGCGGCAGCAGCGTCCCGACACGCTGGCGCAAGATTGAAGATGGGCGGCTGGTGTGGCTGCTGTCCTAAGGTGACGGTTAAGAGGATTTCTCTGAACAGGCTGCGGTAACGCAAGAGCTCCCTTGCTGGCTGCATAAAACGCGTTTCTCTGGAGTTATGTTTAAGGACGTGAAATGATGAAGTGGGGTCCCATGAGGATAGGCACACGATCCCACAGAGGGGAAAAAAAGTCCTGCATCAAAAGAATTCCTAATTAAGTTACTTTCTTAGGCTTTTAAAAGATCCATCCCTTTCATGTATCTTTAATTATGGAGATGGTTCTTGAACTCCTGCATCCCCAATTTTATTACAAACTTCCTAAACATTTCCTTCTTTTCTTCTTCCTCCCGCTTTCTGTGTCATCACAGGACCCTCTTACAGACTTTTCGTTCCCTGAAGTTAGTCGTTACCTCCTCATAAAACTTGGAGGGTCGGAGCTGGCTTACTGTGGTAGTAATGAGTTTCGTCCTGCAACAGTGTGTTCCTTCACGGGCTGGGTTTGATTTCTCATTACTGAAGGTTTCTGTGTCCTCCTGTGAGAATTCCTTAATTGTGTTCAAGCTGGCGTTGCTGAGCCAACCTTTCCGCTGCGGAGCCAAAGCATATGGCACGTACAGAAGACATTACCGGTTTCCCATGGATGGGAGTGAGCTGAGGCTGACAAACCCAAACTTTTCTGTTGTGCTGAGCTTTCAGTCAGCTTTCAGTTTGAAGTGGAAATGGCAGAGTTGCCCCAAACTTTGTTTTCAGCCTATTTTTTGAGAAAACTTGAAACATTTTTTAAGGTTTTTTTTTTGTAATGAGTTTTGGCAGAGAGCTGTCTCTGAGCTGTATGAAAAGCAGAGCGTTGCCCCAGCAGCACTGGGAGGGCTGTGGCACGGCTCGCTGCTGGTAGGCCCAGGAACGCCGGCACCGAAGAACCCTTCTGGTGGGCAGGGGCGGAGAAGCGCTGAGGAGCCGCCGTCCCGGCTGACGTGCTGAGGGGAAGATGGCCAGGCAGCGCGGACCCGGGCTCGGGGTTCACCTCCTGTGCGGGTCCTGCACGGAGCCGAGAGAATGGGCTGGAGCTTCAGCAGCGTTTTGGGGTAAAATGCCCATTTTGCCTATTTTACCTGAAATTCACACATTTCAGAGGAGAGATGAAAACTTCATTTTGGGTCAAACATGTCATTTTGTGTAATTATTTAATCTTTTTACCTTTTAAAATTAAAATGCGAAGGAGATGTTACTGTACAGAAAAGTACTGTCCAGGTCAGTTTTGAAACCATTCCAGAAGAAGGGAGACTTTCCCACCTGCCTGTGCATGGTTAAAAAAATGAAATTAAGCAGAGGAAATGAATTCAGTGTTTTGGTACAGCCAGCTTTACAGTTGTTGGAATAGATTTATCTGAAACTGTTTAGCTTTACTAAGGTACCTTCTGTTCACTTTAGGGTTTTTAGCAGCCATAGCCTAGCCCTGCACACAACACAACCTAAATATTTTATAAGGCACCTGAAGTCATCCATTCATCATTTATAACATATGTCGCAAAAGCATTAAGTAACAGTTAGCAGATGTTTATTGCCAATGTTATGTTACTATAAACATGTGCTATACACTTTTTTTTTACTTTTGGTAAATCAATTTTAGTTACTTGAAATTAAATTTTCTAAGCTGTCGACGTGGGGGAATAAACCAGCAAAACAACTGAAGGCTAGGGTACACATCCAATCTGTCAGCTTGATAGAAGGTGGAAGCTGAAGTCGGTATGTAATTAGATTTATTTCCTAATACAAAATGCCGTGCCTTCAAGGAAGGAGCATGGTAGTACATTTTAATGGTAATTTCCACCATCTGGGTGAAATGTTGACCTGCTTGCCCCATTAGAAATGAGTGCCTGGTTTTGGATTCCTAGAGAAGAGGGTGGGCACTGAAGAGCAGGACGCCTTGCCTGTTGACAATATAAAGCCCATCGGTTTGTGTGAGCGGGCGCGGCGGTGGCCACCCTGCTCCCAACGCGTGGTCCTGCTCCCATGGGGACTGGACCAAGCAGCACTGTCCTGTTCCCACCGGCTGTGGGTGCCCCCAGCTCCGGCGTGTGGAAGCCCCGCGGGCAGGCCCAGCCTGCTGGCTAGCCTGGGCTCGGGAGGAGGGCCGGCCGTGCGGAGGGGACCTGGGCTCGCGAAGCGAGGAGGTGACTGCGGGCGGGTTTGGTTCCCTCTTTTTTCTCTGTGCTGCTGGAAAAATCAAACTTTGTAATTATGATGGAACTGTCCCAGAATGAAATGGCTCAAATGACCTTCCTGATCTTGTTCTATTCTGGGATAAAGAGCAGGGAGAGATGAAGAAAAATAATTACTAGTGCCGTGGTGCGAGAAGTGATTATCCCGCAAAGCCGGCCGGGCAGCTGCGCGCCAGAGCCGGCAGAGGCAGTGAAGGAAGAAGTGCTGCGGAGCCGTAGCTCGGCCGCATTCGGTCCAGTCCTCCTCCTGCTTTCCCTCCTGCACCACCAGCGTGGCTTCTGTTATTCTGTATTCCACGGCATACAGCGGTGATGGGGGCGGCCCCAGCGGGATGCCTCTGAGCGGGCCCTGTCCCTGCAAGTCTCACTTGCTCCATTCCGGGTGTCCCCAGAGACGGAGCAAGTCGGGGGGAATGTCGTGGGTGAGCTTCCCTTTGTGCAGGGCTGACGATTGCAGGCACTTCAGGCTGAGCTTAAATTGGTCGCCTTGGAAGATCAGTTCGGTGCCTTTTGCTGTGCCTGTGAAGCCACTCCGTTGGTTTATATGCCATTCCTGAAGAGTTTGTCTATCAGCTTTACTCTTCCTTCACCCAAGCTTGCTTTTTTGCCCCACTTTTTCTTCCGTCTGTGGTCAAAAATACCAACAGAAGGTACGAAAATTGGGAAAAATCTCACCTTTCCTTTGCTATATAATCAGTAAAGCTTACCTAGACCATCAGTGGTGCTCAGACCCCTACCAGAGCTGCCGGCTCTCTGCGTCCACGGGCTGGGCCCGAGGCTGGGCAGCCAGGGCTCCCTCCCAGAGCACCGGGCCTTCCTCACTCTTTCCCAGGAGGAATTTTTTGCCTGGCAGGCTGGAGAAGCACTGGGGTTGCTGTGGTGAGGGTAGTTGTTTTCTCTGCCACATCAGCCTTTCCTCGCAGGGTCCTCCTGCATCAAAACCTGCACCTCAGCGTTGGCTTCCGAAACGTGCGTCTGCCCCAGGAAACGGGTCCAGGTTTGTTATGATGACAGATCCAAGGAACTGCGATAAAAAGGGTGCGTGCCTGTTCTTGCTGGTAAGGCTCTAATTAGCCCTTTCAGCCCAATGAGACAATACTGTGATCAAAGGCTTCGGCTCTGCTCTATTTGAGACTCGGTGCACTGGAAGAGTTTGGTTGTTTGCCAGGGAGATCTTATTCCAGCTGCATATAAAGTTTTCCGTTACAGGTTTAACGTGATGGTTCTGCCCTGGGAGAGCCCGTGGTCGCTGTTGATGGGAACAGATGAACTTGTGTCCGTGGTGGAGCACGGCTGCCTGTGTTCCGGGCAGTGGCTCCCGACCTTTTCTGTGGGCAGAGGCTCCAGGTGCAGGAGGGTTTGCTTTTGGTGGGTGCCTCTGCCACCTGCCAACACAGCACCCGCCTCCTCCCCTCGTCCAAGCGGCCGTGGAGGGGGACGTGGTAGGCATTGGTGGAGCTGCGTGGCCGCAGAGACCCCGCGGTGGGCCATCGACACCCACCCCCAGCCTGGCTGGCGGGCGGTGGCCGAGGTCCCCAGGCCTGGAGCCATGAGGGTTCTGTCTGCCGTGGGCTGATGAACGGTTAGCGTTGGCCTTGCTGCCAAGTAATGAGAACTTTACGGAGCAGCTGGCGTGGGAGCACCGCGGGAAGGCTCCGGGGCTGGGGAGCGGTGACCCGGCCGGGGCCCAGCAAACCCCCGGGGCTGAGGGGGTGGGGTGCTGCCAGCCCGGAGCCCCCCACTCTGCACAGCCCGTGTGGGGACGGCGCTGAGGCCGGCCGAGCCCCGGCACTCTGCCTGCAGCGTGGATCCCTGTTCGACTTTGCCTTTTCCTCCGTCACTTCTGCTGCTCTGTAACTTGCTTGGAAGCTGTTTAACAAGCGGTGCCTGCGTGAAACGGGCCATTTACCAGCGAGCTTTGCCGAGAGGCACTGCCCTTCTGGAAATACCAGCTGGACGTGTGGGAGCACGCAGGAACAAAACCTCTTCGGTGTTGGCCTCGGGGTGTTGGTTGCTGGTTTCATTTTGGGTGGTCCACAGGGCTCTGGCGCGCGTTACGCGCAGGCTGCCCTCCTGCAGCCAGCCTCCGAAAACGTCTCACCCCGGAGCTGCGGCGGGCTAATCGCTGTGAAAGCTGCGCGGCGTACGTGAACAGCCTGTCGCACCCCTCAGCCTGCGATGCAAAGCACACACTCGTCTCCTGTGCTTTTGGCCAAGACCACCGTGAACCCGTTAGTGCTCGCTAATCTGGACCCATGGAGCGCTGGGCTGGGGGTTAATTAATAACCCCTCCGCCTCCCTGGGTTGTCATTACACAGTTACGTAGGATTTCTAACAGGAACAGGGTTTGTGAAGCATGCAGAACACAAGGGACAAGGCGCTGTGTTTTTCTCCGCGATCTCTAGTGCCTCCTCAGCTCCTTGGTGAAGCAGCAGATGTGTGTGATATGCCTGCACTCCTTTGGAAGGGTTCCTGGCCAACACAAGCAGTATTTTTGCACTAATTAGGAATGCTTTCTGGCCAATGCAAACATTATTGTACTGAGTCTTCCTAAAATGACTTTGCAGTTGCTTTGCATGGTGTATTTGATTCCTTACAGAGTCACAGAGATTACTTTTTGCTCATGTATAACTCGCTGTTCTTACATGACTTCAGAGTTGCTTCCTAATAGTATGTTTGAATCCTTCGTTTCTGAAGGGGTTCATTTGCAGCACTGGGCTTGTATTATACCTTTAATTTATTTCATTATTTGCCAGCATTCCCTGAATTCCCGGGTAGTTAATGCTCGCTTGAGTTTCCTGTCAGTCTTATTAGACTGTATTTCCATTTTGCTCACCCTTGTAATCTTCTCTGTGGATAAAACAGGCAAAACAGATCAGCCCAAGATGCTGGAGGCTGAACATACTGCTTGTGCTTTTTCCAGTGATGTGAAGGAAAGCAGTGGTTTTTTGCACCATATGGAGCCTTCCAGTCAGATAAAAATGGATGCCTTGCATCCGAAGGGTTTCGCGCTTTGGGAGGCCTGCTGATAGCGTTCCCCATTGCCTTTGCTCCCTCTCTCCGTCCAGTACTTCTGCATTTCCCCCAAGCTGCTTTACCTCGTCTCTAATCACAATCTCACTTTTCATCTCCCCAGTCCTGCCGGTCTTCCCAGCTCACTCAGGTTCACCCTCCAATTTGAAAGCTTTTCATACTGACTCCTCCCGGTCCCTCCTGTTGTCCTGCCTCTCTCTCCCGCTGTTTTTAGCAGGCTTGCTGCTTCTCTGGAAATTTGCTGGGGTTCCCGTTTGCAGAGGTGCCTGTGCTTCCCTTACAGGCTCTCCAGTCTGTGTGATCCCCTGCTCAGGCCCTCCCCGTTGCTCCAAAAGCTGCTCCTCGTCCCGTTAGCCCTGCTCTGGTGCCTTTCCGTCGGCCTCTGACTTTCGCGCCCATTCTCCTCCGTTGTGGTGCCCGTGTTCCCGGCACAGCAGGCCGGCGGCCCGCTCTGTCCGTCCCTGCCTCCTGGCTGGCAGAAGCGGCCTTTCCTTTCTGGCCGGAGTCGATGTGTGCGATGACTTTTCAGTCTAAGCCGTAACTCTCTCTCCTGTCGGCTGAAACCGTCGGCGTTTTGTGGCAGCAAACTTGCGGTTACTGTGGCCACATATTGAGGTTCCTGCGTCAGTCACCGTGGTGCTTTCTTCTGCAGCTCGATGGCAGTCACGTTGTGGGCAGACACATGCTATTAATTATGCCAGCCTACAGAAATGCATTGAGAGAAAGAAAGTTGATCGAGCCATACTGGCCCTGCAAATTTGCTGTTACAAGACTCAACAAAGAGCTTCTTAGGTCTTTAGTGTTGTAGGGAGTCATCCTTGGAGTTAAAACTGCCCTGTTTTTATTGATGAAGTTGGGAAACATGCAGATAAGCAGTGAAAGGTTGACTCAATCCTTAAAACGTGATTTTTAATTTTCTGTTTTCTCCAGATTTGAGAATTTTGGATACTGAGTTTACTAACCACATCTATTGTTCACCTGCTGTTGGATATTGATACCGGGTTCTGATGTTGAACCCTCACTAGGTGTCCTCTGTGTACCTGAAGTTTTATGGTAGTTTTATCTAGCCATATTTTTAGATATCTTGTAAATAAATGCAGAATAAACAGCAGAAATAACAAAAACATTCATAATTTTAAGATAGTAAAGACAAAAACCTCATTTTTTTGCATCTTACATTAAGGCATAGTTGTCTTTCTGTGTGAAGAATTTTTGCAGAGAAACATGTTCTTCGTTCTCTTTATGTAATCAGAAAATAGAAGCTGTGCATCCAGGCTGCTTTGTCACCCAGTACATTTTGTGACTACAATGAAATCTTAATTACAGAGATGTCAGCACAGCACCTGGCGCTCTCTTGTGAAGTGGGCTGGACTGGGCTGCGTGAGGGTTGGTGAGGTCCAACGCGCGCGTGAAACCCTGCCATCCTGCTTTTCATGCCTTACTGGGGACCGGGAACAAACCCACAGCAAACTAAGCGAATCTCAGTCATGGTATTTATCTTTATTTGTGATTCATGGTTTGTCACTCGATGGCAGGGAGAGTCAGGAAGAGACACGTCTCTCTCGTGGCAAACACCAGCGTCTTGTGCCCAGCAGTCCACGTACCCGTGGAGCTGCTGTATTGATAAAAGAGCTGTTAGAGGAGTCAACAGGAATAATTAGCGAGGTTTTTTCATGAGAAGCTAACAAAATACCCATTGGGGCACTTCAGCACAACAGATGGCATTGGGCTGTGGTGTGACCAACAAGTCGGCGTCCTTGTGCCGCAGTGCCAACGCTCGCTCACGTTCATACATCGCAGGTGGCGTTCAGGTCCCTCTCCCTCTCTCCCAGGCTCCTCTGCTTCAACCTCAAGCCAAAACCATTTCTGTGCTTCCAGCTTGTGACTGTCAAAACTGTGCCATGCTGAAGTCACAGTGGTGGGTGAGTTTGGTCCTGGGAGGAGGCAACAGCTGCCATCTCGTGCTGGCTGGGAGCGCGCATCGTGAGATCCTCCGCTGGCGCCCGTGACTCAGGCTCGTACCCGTCACCCCCAGATAATCAGCTCTTCTGGTTTCGGGTGAAAGACAGCTTTCTCTTCTCAGCTCGCAGAAAGTGGAGTCTCTGGAGCATACGTGATTGTTCAGGCAGGTTCAGGATGTCTATTTTAGGGACAATCACACATTCTGTAGTGATATGTTGTCATTTTTAGAAATCCAGTGTGTTGTGCACAAAAAGCAGCATGCTGCTACTATGACTTTCTTCCTCAAATGTTGAGATTTGTTTTTTCTTTGACGAGATTGCTTACTAATTCACGAAGAAAATAATGAAACTGAAAAAAACAGTCGGTGCCTATTCATCTAACGTCTTCTGAACTTCAGATCAGCAGAACTGTATATTTAATTTATTAAAAGTGACATTTCTGCTGATAGGTTCAGGGGCCTGGTGAATATTCATATCTAGATTTGTTTCTTGGCTGCTGACTAGAACATGCTTTCTAGATCGCTTGTAGTCATGGATACAAGGAAATGACACTTTGGATTTTGTTTTCTCAGTGGCAATGCTTTTTTAAACAATATTCCAAACATTATAGTAAAGAATTGTCAAAAACTGTCCTCCTGGCGTGTGCCCGTGCACAGGGTTTAATTGCCAAGGAGGAGCTGTGCTTTAAAGATGCTCGCTGTAGCTGGATTTCCTCTTTAAATATTTCTTAGTGACAGAACTACAATTAATGGATTTGCTTGCATGTGAAAAAAAAATTGAATCCGTTGCCCCAACTGCTTCAGCATTGCATCTGCTAATGTTCTGGATTTCAGGAGGAATATTTATGAACAAGCTGTAGCTGCGGTTACACGTTGCTCACTACGGTCCCTCTAATAGGGGCGGCAGGACAAAACTCAATAAAATGCTGCCTGTGGCTGCGGAGTGCTCCTTCCAGGGCTGGGTTTTGTCAGACAGGAGGGAGTGGGGGACCGGTTTGCAGCTCCTGCAGCAGCTTGGACGAGCCGGCCACCACCGGCTCCACACGTTACCCGCATCCTTGCCAATATCTTGTGGCTTCTCAGCCCAAGACCTGTCCAGTCCTGCTAAAAGAAAGCAGTTTGCCCCCGGAGAAGGGGAGGGATAAGGAGATGACACACCACTCGTGTAGCTGATGGGAGACACTGGTTTCCCCACGTGGTCTTTCGTGGAGTCTCCTGCAGCATCCCGGGGGAGGAGACGGTGCATGTGCCCTTCAGCGTCGCTTATGGAGTGGACCGGGAGTGCCAGGAGATACGTGGTAGGAGCTGGCCCAGACTCTGTTTTTTATTTCATTTGGCAAAGGTTTCCGAGTTCTCCTGCAGAAAATGTCCCACAGAAGTGACAATAACAATATTTTGGAGATAAGCCTAGCACAAAAGGGTAATAGGAACTCCCCGGGCGTGCGTGGGCTTTTGATTCATCCTCAGAGATGACAGATGTGCATTAAGATCTGGGAGTGGGACTTGAAATATTTATGGTGAATTCTTTGTTCCCACTCTTCCTGTGTGATTTTGATCTCCACTGCCTGTCAGTCACGGGGTCAGTGCTCTCTGCGGACCATCTCATGCATCAGTCACGCTGCAAATCCCCGAACCTGTGCCGGGCATTTATCTTTGTCCTCTGGGGAGGAATTTCTGAGGGTCCCTGGCGTGGTCAGGGTCTCGTGGCAGAGGTTGAAGCTGTGCTTTAGCTGTGCCAAACCCCTTGTTTAGTAGCCCAATTCAGCCTCTTTGCTGGCTGCTTCGAGCAGGTAAAGACACTGTTGGCAGAAAAACAGCTCCTGCCCTGCATCGTCCCCGGGAGGCGGTGACTTTCAATAAAAGCTTGACCAAATCTCTTTGGTTGTCTCCTTGTCTTCTTTTTAAATATAAGACCTTTGCAGTAAAGCATTTACAAATTTAAATTCTTTTTTCTTTACCTTGTAGTGAACTTTGACCACTTCCAGATTCTCCGGGCGATTGGGAAGGGCAGCTTTGGCAAGGTAGGCTTGAGCGCTCGCTCTTCAGTTTCCTCAAATGTTTTATCAGGTGCCTGCTGTTACGTGCTTATGGTTTGCTGAAAGAGTAACGCTGTTGGAATAGGCTGTTTTTGTTGTCAGATGATGGCTGCTAAATAAACACAGGAAAAAGGTGTTCAGGAAAATACCTTATTGCCGTTTGGCATTGCTTTAATTCTTGGTACCTTGGTGAAACGGGTCTATTTTAGACTGCCAACGTGATTGTGACTGTTTCATGGCAAATGTTCAGAATGTTTTCTGTTCCCTGAGGGGGTTTCTAGGTCGTGAGGGGGGGGTGGTAAGTCAGGGGGGTGTTGGGAGTTGTTCCCAGTGATTGACTGAGCTGGCATGATGTGGTCAAGAGGGTTCTCTGAAGCCCTGGGCTGTTTTTCCCACTCAGAAATGAGTTATGCTGAAGAGGTTTTGTTGTTTATTTTTAACAAGGTTTTTATGCCAAGCATGTGGGAGAAGGTGGGAGGTGATGATCAAAAAGCTGGAGAGCTCTGGAAATCAGTTACTGGTTGATTTCCTGGTTTTATTCCTTTTTCGTTCCTTTTTTCACTGGCTCTCACTCTGTCCCTGTGTAGGTAACTATTTGCCTACTTCTGCCACGGTGTTTTACACCAGATTTTTGCACTGGAGGCACAAAGTTCAGTGTGCTTGTGCGCGTGCGTGTTTATATGCCCTTGCACACGCACGGGCCGTCCTTGCCTTGGTGCCGTCTGGAGTTACTCTGTCACCTGCATTTCACTGTGCCCCGCAGCAGCTGTGCCCCTGTGCTTAGCCAGCACGTCTGCATGCCACGGACAGGAGCTGTAGGAGCAATCACCCGGTGATGACTCGTGAAAACTGCGGAATTTGGTTGTCATAATCTTCTCACGTGATGGGTCTGGTGTGGGGCTTTGTGCCAGGACTGGGTGGTAGCGTGGGGCAGGGAAACAGCCTTTGGAATAGTGCAAAATGTGCGCTGTTGGACTTGTGAACTAGCACAGAGCAGGGCAGAGGATGGGGCAAGCGTCTGTGTCTCCACACGCTGCCGAAATAAACTGAAGACAACCTGAGCCATCAGAGGAAAGCTGTGCCCTCGCTCGTTTCTTTCTGGGCTGGCCATCTTGGCCAGTTTCTGCCCACCTTGCTTTGCTCGGCAGCTCATACCGTGAGGGTAAGAAAGTCTGAATTTGGTGCAGGAGATGAACTGACCCGTCTTTCGCTTTTTCGCTCCAGCCCTAACAGCAGTGTCGCACCGGGCGGTGGCTGCGTGAGCAGCCTGACCTGCTGCATTCGCTGCTCGGAAACTTTGTTCGGAAGGTTGGAAACTTTGTGAAAGCAGAAATTTCTCAGGAGATCTGAGACTGTTTGGCCAGAAGATCCCAAAATTTTACCAATTACTGAAAGTCTGGTTTTAAATACTTGAAATGTATGAAGTGGCATCAGTCTTGAGAAAGAGTAGCAGTGCAAAATCCAAGTACAGTCTCCATCAGGTAGGGTCCAGCGCTTCTCAGAGTCAAGAGCGTGGATGCTGTTAGTGATAGTGCAGTCATTAGCACTGCTTGCTAACGAAGATGTTCATCACAGCCTCAGTTAGCTGATGAAGGCTGAGGTGTCTATTACACCATTCTGGTGTGCTTGGGGCACAGTCTACACACACAAATTCCTGCCTGGCTTCACCCTAAGTCTGCATGGGATCAGGGCTAATGCAGCTGTAATGCCGAGTAGTGTGCGAGTCACGGAGAGGGTGGCTTTAACTAGTCACCCGTGTTTGCAGCCGTGTCTCCTGAGCCAGAGCTGAAAGCTGTCGGCAGAGCTGTGTCAGATTTCTGAGGTTACATTAGATGATGGAGAATGACTAAATACAAGCTCAGGCCGTTCCTTAGGGTCGCGCTGGGAAGGTAAAGCAAACAGTGCAGGAGGGTCTCCCCAGACGCTTGTGGCGAGAACGGGAACTCTCAGGGTCTTGTGACCTCCTCATTGTCAAAGACCAAAACCTGACTCAGAGTCCTACTAAAAATAGCTCATATGAGAAGACTTATACTTCCAAGTGTAACCTTTCCAGAGAAAAGAGGTTTTGTTCTGTTGAGCAGCAGCACTTGGTGCTGGAAAATTAATTCTGCTCAGAAGATGAAAAGGAGAAAAAAATATTCTTGTCCCAGGGCAGGATCTTTCTGTCTTTGAAGAGAGCTGCTCCTCATGGCTGCTTCCTTTTCTGTTTATGTTAACGAAAGGTTAAGTCTAGCTCATGGCAGTCTATCAGGCATCAGAATTGTGTATACACTTTCAACAAAATGCCAAAATGATTCATCTGTCATCTTTCTGGATCATTATGTCAATATGCTAAATTTCCTTTGATACTGGGAAAAGCTTTTTGCATTTACAAAGTCATTTACAACTCGCATTTAATTACAGGAAATGCAGAACTACCTATCTGAGAACTCTTACCTGAAATTTATGAGGAATTTAGTAGCTTTGGTTGGTTTCAGCACTGTCTGCCCAGGCTCAGGGAGGTATTTAGGAACCAGTGTCCCATCCACCTCAGCCCGAGGGTGCGGGCCCCCCGTGAGCGATGAGTGAGCCGTGAGGTGTGTGACGCCGTCTGATCTCGCAGTGAGGGGACGCAGGGGCAGCAGCCTGCCTGGGAGCTTTGGGCAAGGCACTGGCCTTCCGCTCGCCTTTTGTCATCCCTCAGACAGACTGCAGCCCCAGGACAGGACCCGGACCAGCTGAAGGGAAAGGGCACTCGGAAATCGCTTTTGAAGAGACTGGAGAGCCCTGAGCTGGGGCTCTGGCTTACCTGCAAAACCAATTTTCGTTTGCTAGCGATGGGTTTACTCATCTTTAGCATACTAGTGATCAAACTAAGGTCACACTCAAGTCCGTGTTTACTCAAATTAGCAAATGTGTAATATTTTCTGTACATATTAGAGGTAGTACCATTTGATTTTCCATGTTTTCGTAGGAGCGCTGTGTTTCTCCTGTAGCACAACTCCTTTCTCAGGCAGCAGCAGTTGCTCAGGTGCTGGCTCCTCCGTTGCCGTTACCCAAGGGGCAGTAGCCAGGAAAGGGCTTCCAGAACGTGAGGCAATTCGTCACCCCCTGTTTTAATGGGAAACACACGCCGAGTTTCCTTGTGCTTCACAAGAGATGTGATGAGACCTGGAAATCGCGGAAGGCGTTGGTTGCATTGCAGGTATCTCCACGTCTCCCTTCTTAGAAGTTGAGCTCTCCTGGCTTAACAGTCCTTGTCCGTTCGAACCGGGAGGCAGCCGAGGGAGTGTTCGCCCTCGTATTCCTCCTCCCACCTGGGCTTCCCTCTCCATTCTCGCTCAGATCAGCCGCTGCCACCTTTTCCAAGGGATAAAGAACTGGATAGGGTTATGGAATTCATTATTTCCACTTTACTGCTGTGAAGAAACAAAACCATCTCTGAAGTTCTTTAGCATGGATTTGTGGTTTTGCTGTTGGAAACGGGGGATTAAGCCAGGGGATGGGGGCTGGAATGAGCAGCAACACAAAATGAAATGTTCCAGAGAGAACAAATACATCTTGGTGTGGGTGGGCACGTGCAGGAGCCCACAGGGGCCTGGGTGGCCTTGCCGTCTTTTTCTTCTTTTTTTTTTTTTTTTCATTGTTTCGAGTAATTTTTTGAGTTTTAATGGAACCTGTGAAGGTGCACGTGGCATGGCGGCGGGAGGCGAGCGTGGCGGTGGGTGTGGATCAGGCAGGGCAGGGGCGAGAGGTGGCCGCGAGGGACGGCTGTCCTTGGCGCGGCGGGGCGGGTGGAGGTGGCCGTGGGCTGCCCCCCGGCTCAGGGGTGCTGGGTAGACCCTGCTCGCGGAGGGTGGCTTCTCACTGACCCTCCCAGAGCCAGCTCGCTTGGAACGTGGCTGGCTTTGCAGAAGTACCTTAACTTCATGATTTTGTTGTTTAATAATTCACACAGCCTGAAGCTGGGTATAGAAAAGCTTTAATCCATTTTCTAAAGGTCATAAATGCCCGTCCAGTAGATACACGGTAAATAAAATTCCCGTAAGGTCTGTTCTCAACTGAATCCCTCTTTGATATCAACACAAGCTTCACCCTTTTTCTTTTTTTCTAACTTTATAAATGTTTGATTTTTCCCCTCAAAGAAAGGCTAGAAACCTAATCCTTTGATATTAAAACGCCACCGATATTTTTTGCCCTTGTTTCTCCCTTTGCTGTACTGGAGCTCGCGTGAGCCGAGGGTTTGCCATTGGTGCAGACTGGCTCTCAAGAGGTGTCCCTGCGGATATCAACCCCGCCACTCGTTCGCATGCTGGCGACGGCCCCAACCCTGGCACTGGAGGGCGTAGGGAGGATCTGCCATGTTGTCAGGAGGCTCCGGAGGTGAAAATGCGTTTGTTTTTCAGAAGGACGGTGTGGTTAGCTGAGGGACAGCCAGGCAAGGGGTGTCCGTGGGTCCCGGGGCGCTGAAGAATCTCTGGTGTTTGATCGCCCAGCCCTGCCCGGTGAGGTTTCACTGGGCGGCCGTGGCCCTGGAGAAGGGAAAGGCCTGGCTTGCTGCGCCATCACCGTCCAGGCACCGTCTTGCTTGGCCCCAGAGCTGCACAGGGTGACGTGCAGGACATGACAGGCCCTCCAGGCAGGAGATACCCAACTGCAGGAGCAGCGCTGTGAAGGACGTGCTTCACCATCGTGTCCGGTGCAGGAGCAGCTCCCCTGGCTGGGGAGCACATCTGCCCAAATCCCTCACCTGGCAGTGACCACGAGTGGGTGTGTGAGGAGGCACGGAGCGCCCGGAGCATGTCCGCCCTCTGACACAACCTCTAGGTAGTATTTACTGATTTTTTTTCTCTTGGATGTCGTTAATCTGTAAGTGTGTCATCGGTAAAAGCCACAGGGGAGAAAATGGCAAAGAATGGGAAGCCGAAGCAATGACGTGCTCCAGCGCTACCTCGCTGGCCAGATCTCGGCTGGTGGGGCAGCAGCAGGACCATTACAGAGCAGAAAATGCTTCTGAGTGGTCTCGGGTGACGGAGTGAGCGGTGACTTCAGCTGGAAGGAGGCCGGGGACGTGATACTGTGTACCCCCTGTTTGGGGTTTCTGAGGGATCAGGCTTCATACGACAGTGATTTATAGTAAAAGCTGCCCACGTTTGTTATTATTATATACCCAGTGCCTTGTTAACATTTGCATTAGAAACTGCCTGGGGTTTGTTTCAGCCCCCGTCGTTCCCGGTGGCTGAGTCACGCCGGCGTGGGACGGGAGGTGGGACCGACGCTCGCGCCACCAGCCGGGCGGCTGTGGACAGGAAAGCGGTGTCAGAGAGCGGAGGGTGGAAGTGCTCTCCTCCACCCAAAACCCTGCGGCTGGCCCCTGGGCTGCCCCTGCAGGTCTCTGCGCGGGTGGGGACTTGCCCCGGAGCAGAGCGCTGTGGCGGGGTGGCATCACCGTCCCAGGGGCTGCGCAGCTGCCGTGTCCCCCGTCATCGCTGTCCCTTTGAATGAGCTCGTTGACCTCATGCTTGTGGAGCCTCTTTGCTCCTCGCCTGAATGTTGGGCATTTTCTCTTGTCTAGTCCTCTTTTGCCATCACAGTGAACCAACACCACGAGGTGCTAGTGCCATGTAGCCAGGACAAAGCTTGTCTCCCCTAACTCCTGTGCAGCAGCAAAGCCTGATTTGGGGTGATGAATTCATGAGGATTCCCTAGTGTCCAATAATACAGTTTAATTAATGATGGAGCCTTTCCCTCCTTCTGGATCTCTCTCTTTTGTGTTGTCTGGTTGGTTTTCACAAACCTGAGAGAAACTTTTACATCTTTGAGACATCCATCCACCTGTAAAATCTGGCTGAAACTGGCCAACAGTCCTGAAAGTCGGTAGGGGTGAGTATGAAAAAATAATCCCAGAACCTCCTTTTCTTAGGAAAGCAGACACAAATGTTCGGTTCGTGAAGCCGTCAGCAGTCCAGCAGGCTGGATCCTTCCGAGCGTGAGCCGGCATTATAACGCGCTGGTCCCCGCTTCCCCGGGGGATGTGCTGCTTCAAAATGTCACAGCACTGGCGGTGACACCTCGGGATGTGCCAGCACTGTTTATGTGTCGTATCTTGGTGGCGTGATAAACTGTCACTAGCAACCGTAGTGGTGGGAAGTGATGGAAAAGGGTAGAAGAAAGGATGTTGAATGGTCCTGCTTCCCATTTCCTCACTCTTGGCTCACTCTCATTCTTTAATGTTGTTGGCCCTGGGGATGTCACTGGTGCCTGCCTCTGGTATCCACTTCCAAGCTGGTGTTTTTTTTGTTTTTTGCCCTGTGTTTTTTCCTTCCCCTACCGCCTCTGAAATGCACAAATCGAAGAAAACAGGAACATGAACTATAGGTGCTGCAGCTTCTAAGGCAGGCCAGCCTTCCTCAGACCCCGAGCAGTGTCTCAGGGCTCCCTCAGCCCTGAAGCCACCCAGTGATCGGCGTATGTACTGCTTGCCTACCGCGGTTTGCAAAAAGGTCGTCAGTGGGAGGAAGCCTAGACAGCAAATCCATAATACACCTTCTGCATGACATGTTTGTGTAAAGACTATGAAGTTCTTGTTTGCTGTAAAGAGTGAAATGATGCAGTGCTGTTACAGCGTAGGCAAAGAAACAAACCCCAAGAGGCTGCAGCTCAATCCTGTGAGCTGGAGGCACAAAGCCACGCTTTCTTAGGGGCGTTTTCTCTTTTCCCCACGAAATCCCCTCTCAGGGTCCCACAGTTGTCTCCAGCTGCCCGAAGTGAGAGCGGCAGTGAAGGCCCTTTGGATGGGAATGTTCAGCGTGATTTTAAAAGGGCACAGGAGAACAAGGTTGCAAATCTATGTTTCGTTACTAACCCAAGCCAGCTCTCTGACAATCCAGAACCGCAGGCTGCCCCCCCGGGACATCTCTCTGCCGTGTTCCTTGCCTGGTTTCCCTTACCGCATTAGCTCTGCCTGGGCTTGGTTGGACCTTTAGCTCTTGTTTGTGGTCTCCTTCTGCCAGGCAAGACCCGCGCTGCGTGTCCCGGCTCTGAAGGCAGCACAGCTCTCACTCGGCTTTCCCCGCTGTCACTGCTGTTTCCCTGTTCGTGCAAGTTGTCCGTACCAGGGGAGGCATGGCAAGGGGTGCTGCTGGAGGGCTGACACACCGTCTGCTGGGGCTGGGAGCGCTGGGGCGGGGAGCAGGTGGTCCCCTAGCAGAGCTGACCGGTGGGCACGGGGTGGCTGACTCTGCGGGCTGCGCGTGCTCAGCATCGCTGCAGGGAACTCCTCTTCCTCCGGAGCAGAGGCAGCGTCCTGAGGAGAACCACGAGGCCGCTGCTCCCTGTCGATGCTGGAAAGCTTGCCATGCCTTGTGTTGGCAAAATATTTTCTCACATATATTACCACATGTGCATCAAGGCTAACCAGCTATTTCCTGCTCGATTTGTTACATGTGAGTTTTCTCAGTATTAAATTCTAACAACAAAACCCACACCCACCCCTCCTGCCTAAGCCACAACCGCAGTCTCATTGCAGCTGTAAGCTACTGTCGTGGTTCACCCCGCTCGGACCGTTCGGACCCCGCCGCCTCTCGCTCGCTCCCCCCACGCTGCAGGGAGTGGGGAGATAACAGAACAGACACGGACGCGGGAACCCAGGAGGCTGTGCCTCGTCTGTGGCAGCAGCGATCCTTACCTGCCCTCTGCGCCAGCCCCGCGGCCCGCACGCAGGCTGACGGTCACGTGGCTGACATACAGAAGTCTTTGTGCTAAAGTAAAAAGATGTGCCCTGCTTTGCTAGTGTTAATTATAAATTTCTCAGTGCCTTAAATATGGCCAGCATTTGGATCATGTTTTTGTTCTGACAAGCCATCAGACAGCACGCCCCCACAAGCTCGTTAATTGAACCAAGAGCATGCAGTGTTTCAGCATCAGACGCAGGATTTGGCAGCGTTAAAATGGAAGCTACATTGGACGTTAAAATCATCCGCAGGTCCTTAGGAGCTGCAGCGTGTGAGTTTGGGATGTTCTGTTACTGCTCGTGGTCAGACAATCCGCTTACAGACCACTTAGTGTCGTAAATGCTAAGGAACAATGTCCTGCGTTCTTAGGAAATGATGAACATATCAGCGTGATACAGCAGCTGTTCCCTGAGCACTTTTGTAAGAGTTTATTAAAGCCAGTATTGCCTGGGCTTACCCAGAGCATTATGGGGTGTACTGGCTCTGTTACCCCAGGCAGCACCACAGTTCAGTGATGTGTGCAGGAGACTTTCTCCCTTTCTTCATGTGATGTGTTTCTTCTTTGGGGTTGGGCCAGCATTCAGGGAAGTCTGAAGTTCGTGACTTCCTACGTAAGAGTCTGTGCACTGCTTTAATCTGTCCCTCCCAGCAGCTGGACAGGCAGATCCATAACGCTGTGGTGAACACGGTTTTGCTCTGGTTTCTGTGGTGAGCACAGGAGCTGCCCACAAGCCAGTAACAGGCAGTCGAGATTCTGCATTTCAGCAGGCAAGGAAAAATGGCACATGAGAGATACGAACAGAAGCTGGTACGGCTGGCATACAATTAACAGTAGAAGCTGTTGTTGTAACGATAGGTTTGACACAGTCCTGCCTCAGCCAGAGTTCCCGCCTGCGCTGTGCGCCCAGGTCAGCTCCAGCACCTGGGCCAGGCAGGGCAAACTCCTCTGGAGCCAGGCTTACGGGCACTGCCGTTCCCCTCGGTGCACGCACTGTGTGCTTTTCGTCCTCCCAGTTCTCCTGCCTGCCTTTTTCTTTCGGAATTGCCCCTTCTGAGGTCTGTTGAGGAGGAGGCAGTGGTTTGCCTTGTTTCCCAGGTGAACTGTATTGATGGATTCTGGAGACAGGCAAGAAGAGGATGTGGGAAAAGTTGTTGTGGAAGAGACCTTTAGAGGTGGATCAGAAGGGGTGTGGAGGGCTGGGTATTTCCTGTGACAAGGAAAGGAGACCAGGAGAGTGTGTTTCTTGTCACCTCTGCTTGGGATGGTTCTTCTCCCTCCCACCACTGCCATACCGCCCAGCGTCTGGCTGCCCCGAGCTGCACACCAGCCAGCTGGCTCCGCAGAGACCTCTGTGTCAGCTTTAGCACCATTCCTGTTTCATTTCTCTTTACGTACCTTTTCTAGTTTGTATGGCTTCAGAGTTTGGTGACCCACTGTGTCAGCCCCTGAGTGCCTTTTCCCGTGTTCCTGCGCACCTTGGCCTCCGGTCCCTGTCCCCACGCATAGCTCCGTAGGGATGCGGTCAAGAGATGCTGCTTTACTGCGGTGGAGCTGTCTGAAAAGTGAAACGGCATGGTTGGTTGTGTGCCCTGATGTGTGCAGCTGGGTTCTGCTGGCGGAGCAGAGACAGGTAGACAGAGAGATACGTGCATATGTAGATGTGTATGTACACATACCACAAACACCCGGAGCTCATGGCCGTTACTGGGTGCTGCCTTCCTTCTGGGGGTCGTTGACCCCAGGGGGAGGAAGCGCCAACATTTGGAATTTGAACTACTTACTGTTTCTTAACCCGTGTCGTGAGCCAGGTCCCCCGTGGGGGTGTCTGCCCTCCAAAAGTGGCGGGACGTGTGGCTGACATAGGATGTCCTTTTGCAGAAGTGCTGTGGTTTTCCAGGCAGCCTTTATTTGTGCCTCCTGTTCCCTGGGAAGCAAACGAGCCTTACGGTCTCACTGCCCGATTCCGTTGTAAACGCCGCACAGTTTGTGTGCTTCTACCAGGTTAGCTTCAGTCCTTCTTATTATGGTGTTGTTTAAAATTGTGATGTCTGACCGTGTTCCTTACAAAATCTGGGGCTCCTGGAGTCATTTACTGTAAATACAGGTGTTTCCAATACACCTTTCGTTTTTATGCACCTTCCAGCGTAAGTGAACCCCTCGTGTATGAGCATGCTACCGAGTCCTTTAGCCGGCACGGTGCCGCTGTTTGTTCAGCTGGATGGTGTGTGAGCACCGTGGCATCTGAGCTGCGGTCAGAAAGTGGCTGGAATTGTCAAAGTGCAGCATATCGGATATTTTCATAGTATTTTCTTTCTCTGACTGGCTGGGAAGAGCTTTCTGAAAAAATTGACCTGCGTTATTTAGAGTACCTACTTGATTAGGAACCATTTGAGGAACCAGCAATGTGTATGTGTTGCACAGAGGGTGCTGTTTTGCCAACAAATTTTTGCTGCTGCTCTCCCCGGTTTCTTAGAAGCTTGACATTTGTCTGGCTGCTCTCTGACAATTAATTCAGCCAGGCGTGGTACAAATGTTTGTGCAGCCGCAGAAAACCCCGCTCCGCTGCGGTGGGTGAGTGGCTGGGTCGCTGGCGCGGAGCACCCAGCGTGCAGGGGCGTGTGCGCACGCCGCGGTTCGTGGCGGCACAGGGCACGTGCTGCCCGGCGTCCGGAGACCCCGCTGCTCGTCGGGAGCAGAGCTCCCTCCTGGGCTGTCCGAGCACGCTGTCAGCAGCTGTGCGCCGGACTTCTCTGCCTCTCCTTTCATTCTCTGCCCAAGACTGATGGATCTGGGGGGAAGAGACAGAAATGACCACTTCTCATCCCTCAGTTGTGTTCTGGTTTGTGGGTGGGGACCTGCTCTTTTTCAGTCTCTGTTGCTGTATCTTTCTGCTAAACCCCGCTTTTGGCACTGGGGAAGCAGGCGAGGAAGGGGCAGAGGGAACGGTGGAGCTGCTCAGCCTGTGACGAGCGAGGAGCTCCTGAGAAAACAGCCATGAAGTAAAGGACAGGTTTTGTGAGCAGCCTGAGTAAGAGGATGCGATGTTCGGTGGATGGAGTCCCTGGGCGGTGCTCTCTGTGTCCGTCTGTCCGTTAACAACGCTGTCGGCCATCCCCACGGCACGACACGACTGCTCCGCAGCAGTGCCGGCGCTGTCGGGGCTGTCAGAGACAACCTAGTGAGGGTCACCTGCAGACAAGTTCTGGACATAAAAGTAGGTTGTTTATATCACGGGGATAGCAAAAATACTAGCCTCATGAAATTAAAAGATTAGGAATGACAACATTGGTGAATTCTAGATTTAGTGCTTTCCATTTGCATACAAACTGGAGATTTCTCTGAAATAAAACCTTCACTATCGTGTCGCTTTGACAATTGCAAACATGCTTTTGTAATGTTTTGTGCTTTTAAAATTCTTATTGACCCATCACAGTTGGGATAAACTGTATTCTTTCTGTATGGTCAGGAATTCTTCCCTCAGGAAGACACTCTGGGCTGTTAAACCATGAGATTTTTTAAAGAAGGCAAAGAAAGGAAAGTAACAGTGTTTATTAAACAGAAATCTTTTGTGTCTCTGCTTTTCACCCTCGCCTCCAATTCAGTTACTATTTATGTACAAAACCCATCAAGAATCCTTCTGTTAGTGTTCCCTCCCAGAGCTGCAGTAAGATTGTTGTGCTACATTATTACTTTTGATCTAAAAATTCTCTTTTTAAAGTGAGTGCTAAAACCCCCTCTAAATACCACTTGCATAGGATGGGAAAACCAGATGTTAGCCCCCTGCTGCTGACTTCTGGCTTATCAGAGAGGATAAGGGAGGCAGGGTTGTTCCTGGGCAGGGTACCCAGCTGGAGACCCTTCTCGGCAGCAGCTCCTCTTCTGGGCGATGCCTCCGGGATCGAGGCAGAGCTTAAGCCGTGGTCAGGCTTGGTGGCGGCGATGAGCTCAGGGGTTGATCTGGCCCTTCCCGATGCCCGTGCCGTTAATCCAGCCAGCACGGTTTGCTGTGAAATCCATCTGCTCGCCATTGGGCACGCAGGGCTGGACTGGGGAGCTGCTGGCTCCTCTGGGCGGCCAGGCTGAGGTCACAGCGCTGACTCAGCTCGGTAAGTGGTCTGATGGTGATGGAGACGTGCGTGGCGATGGCCCGCTTGAGGTATGGCCAGCAACCCAGCAGCGTTAGCGAATGGAAGCGTAACAGCTCTGTGGGCACCTAGTAGGAGAGCCGCAGTAGGAACGTTCGCTGCTCTCCTGCTGGGTGCTTGAAGCATATTTCTTCTTTTGGTAATACGTTAGAATTCAGTGCTGTTTGTGGAGCGGTGCTGTGCCTCCTTGGGCGCAGGGTGCAGGCAGCCCCTTGTCTGTTGGTGACCTGTCTGCTGGGGCTCAGCCGGTGGGGTGGCCACAGTGATGGAGGAAGGAGGAGCGGGGAGGTTGCCTGTGTCCAGGGTATGCACAGCCCCTCTGCGCCCTGTCTGGGGGGACCTCCATCTCCTCAGCCTCTACAGCTGTCTCTTCCAGGAGACACGGCTCTCTCCAGCCAGCTGTGACAGAAATCAGTCATTAGAAGAATTGCGAGAGATTCCTCGTGGAGAAGGGAATTGGTATATTTTGCATATGGAGTTCCTGCATGTGTGGAGGTCAATGCTGGAGTTGGAGGAGACATCTCCTTGAGGAGCTGCTGTGACATTCACTCTCTTGCTTTTTCTAAAGGAAGGGTCAACAATGGTCATCATGAAATGTGTCGGTGGTTAACAGACCTGTGCTAGGCATGCTAAGTTGGTCTTAACCACAAATTGTCATTAATCCTCTCCCTTCCAAGATGATATTTTCACACTGACACTTCTGCCATCGGTGTACTGTCATAGTTCCTTAGCATGGTCTCTGTTGGTGGCCCTCCACATGCTTTCTGTTGAGTGTTGGGTGTGTAGGACCAAGGGAATATAAAGCTATGTTTCCTCAGGTCCTACAAGGTCTGGGTTTGAACTGCCCTTTTTCCCAAGGGAAGGATTCTAGGGCTTTTATGGCAATATTGAAAAGCAAATATGAACAAATGGGACTTTAATTTGGCCAAACTTCCATCCAGCCAAGTTGCTGACTTCAAACCTGGAGAGCGGTGCTGTGGTTGATGGAGAAATTAATGCTGTGTGCAGCACGCACAGTATGTGCGCAGAGGTATCTGCTGGCAAATAACAGTTGTTTCTCGTTATTCTGATTTCTGACTGCCAGCTGGCAGACCCAGCAGCTGACGCTGGAGTCTGGGAGGCTGTCTTAGCTCTGGCGTATTAGCTGGTTTGATGGCCTGAAGTGAGCTTTGCTCACCTTTGTGCTGGGAGTCCTTAGCAATTTGGTGGTGTTGTAGGCGCAGGTGTTTGCAGTGTGGGAGCTCCTGCGGTTTCTTTGCCGTACCGCGGGCCTGGCGCTGAAGAACAAGGTCTTTCAGCAGAGCGGACCTTCAGTACAATGAAGCAAGCTTCTGCCCGTGAAAAATTAAGCATTTGGCTGCAAGTTGCATTCATTCCTCCTGAAGGTTCTGCAGTGTGAAACATGAGTATCCTCCTCTTTCTCAGTTGAAAAGTTGTACCTATATTTGTTTACCTCAGCGCAGAACGGAAGCTCTGGTGCCTGGGAGGCATGTTGCGGCTGCAGCACGAACGACGACGCTGGACCACATCGCTCTCAATGCCATTGCCTGGCAGCGCCGTTTGAAGATGAGTGATGAGGTTTTTTTGAAATAGCACAGTGACTGTTCTTGCCTTGGGATCAGAAAAAGCTTCAACATTAATTTACGTTCAGAGATTAAATAAAGCCCTCCATTCTTCACTGGAAATAATTAGATTTCTCTCTGCTCCCAAGTTTTATCAAATATGTAACTAAAAAAAAATCATTTTGTTTGCCTCTTTGGCCAGCATATAAAACATAACAGAATGTAATCATGGCTGTAATGAAACATGACTCTGAATACAAGACCTAACTCAAAATGTACGATGTCAACCATAGGAAGATGCACCTTCCACATTTTATTCAGAAAAGACTTGTTAACCGTGGTTGTATACAGGGGTCCAGATGTTTGTGTAACTCTGTGGAGTGCTGCTGAGCTGGGGTAAGTGGTGGATCCCTCCAAAAGGCAGAAAGATCTGGAAGGTCATGGTGTCTTCAGGAATTTCTGCAGATTGGTCTGATTTTTCATCTTTCTTCTTTAAATAATACTAGAGCCAGAAAAGCCCCGCAGAGGCAGGAGCATGTGATTAAAGCCACCCAAAAATTCAGCAGCCTAACAGCCTTTCTGTAGGAAGCGTGACAGCTCCAGAACTCATCTCCCTGATTGTCCCCCTCTCCACTCTCGGCAGAGCCGGCGGTACGGTAGGGAACACGGTGCCCGTCCACCTTGAAACCTCCCAAGTGAGGGTCTGTAAGGTTAGCACATCTGCATCGTGCCATATCGAAGGCACCTGCTCAAGGCTATGACCAGAGGATGATCCAAAAAGCCTGCCTTTTTTGTTTTAAAATTTAGTAAAGATGACAGATTCTGAGATGCCTGTCTATGATTTCTAACAAACAATGAAACTAGCCGGCGTGTAAGAGGGGAGAGGGTGGAGAACAAGGACAAATGGAAGTAAACAAAATGTTCCTTTCTCTTTTTGGTCTCTTAGGTTTATATGTTGTCACTTCTTTAGTTTTTTCCTGTTTATTTGGATTAATGTTTCTCATGAGGCAAAGAAGTCTACATGTTTTTTGGAGCTGCAAATCAAGTAATCATCCATATCCAAAACTCGATTATAGAAACATCTGCTTAATGTTTGACGAGTCGCTGTTTTCTCAGTGTGACGTTAAAAGGACGTGGTTAATCCAAGCCACCTAAAATTGCTTTAAATGCTAGGATTACAGAGCGCGTAGATAACATTCTGCATCCCTCTTTCAGGAATTCTTGCAGAAAAATTGGAAAATAGTACATGGTAGGTGCCAGCCAGAAGAACTCGCCACTTGCTGTGTGCAGGTGCCGGTTCGGAGAGCTTTCCCTGACACAGTTTGGCTGTGCTGGTTGTGTGCCGTTTATGTCAACAGCGAGACAGAAATAAGGTTCATTCTGGAAAAAATAAATATGTGCAGGCCTAGTTCTGCATGTGTTTTGCGCAGGCACCCAGCTATGCATCTCTAGCGTGAGCAGCTGAGATGAGAAAGGGATTTTTAATGGAAGTGTTGACATGACCTGAAAACACCAACAGGCTTGCTAGGAATAAAAGTTTTATCAGCTGCTGGTACAACGTGGCTGTAGCCAACAGCAGCACTGAATTAAAGAGATTTTAATGATTTATGGTGTTCTGACAAACCAGCCCGTCATCCATCTTGTGGTAAAGCGTAACTTTTCAGCAGGGAAAAAGTAAAGTCATAAGACTCCATGAAAAATATCTTGAGGAGTGAAACGTGGCGAGCTGTTTGGAATAGGAAACAAGATCAGCCCTTGGAGATGTGAAGGCCGATTTGTGGAGCTGGTAACCTCAGCATGGCTCCTGAGGGCTGCAGTAATTTTCCATTCACTGCAACTTCATGACTTTTAATTTGCTTTATACCTGAGCAGATAGGTTCTGGTTTTGACCTTTGCATCTGAGGGGAAGGCTGTGTTATTAAAGTACTTGCTGTTATCCTTAGAGGTGGAGCGATAAAGCAGCCCCAGCTAGCTGGAACCGTTTGTCGCAGAAAAGCTGCTGCAGCCCCGGGTGCCTGGGTGCAGCCCAGCAGACGTGCACAGCGGGACCCCTCCGTCCGGGCCGGAGACCGGCCATACGGGGTTGTGTTTTGAGGACCACGGCTGCACGGGTGAGCACCCAAACGCGGGGAGGCTCCGCGTGCAGGCCTGGCCCCGAGCAGAGCCTTCGGCCCGAGCCAGGCCAGCACACGGCCGAAAGCGGAGAGAGGTGGGAAGGCAGAGGAGCACTGTTGTCACGGCCGGCAGCCGCCTGCCTGCCCGCGTCACCGAGCCTGGTTCGTCAGCGTGGCATAACACGGAAGATTGCCGTGCGGATTGGCGCTGGGGCCAGCGCTGCAGATGTCCCATTCTTCTGCATGGGCCTTTGTGCGCTGGAGATAATGGTTGGGAAAGGCGCTGCTGTCAAAACTGTTCCCAGAACAAAGTTCTGGTTAAATGAGCTGCATAATCAAGCAATGAGGGTTCCTGATGTTTTTATTCAGGATCAGACAGTATTGTAGTAACGTGTCCCCGCTGAGCGTGGGGTAAGCGCCGTGAGTAAGTTGTGTGCAGCTGCAGTCCTGTTCCCAGCAGTTCGCCTCCCGCCGCGGTGATGCGGCCTCCCCCGGGCGTTTCGGCTGCTGGGGCCGCAGGGCTCCCACCACGGCCGCAGGCTCATGGTGGGCTGCCGCGAGGCCCCTCTGAACTGCACCAGGGCCATCACCCACTGGGCCACCAACATCATCAGAGGAGCTTTTCTAGGGACAGGGCTGAATTTCTCTGCCTTGCCCAGAACACCCTCCAGCAGGACCAGCCCTGAGAGGACGGTGAGGGGCTGCACAGGCACCAGCTGCCCTTAGTGTTTCCAGCATCTTGGGCTCGTTGAGCCAAGCTCTGGGTCAGCAGCTGTGGAGGGGGAAAAGCCTTTGAGGGACCAGCATCCTTGAGAAGGTGGGTGGGTGCCTCTTCTGGGCCTGTTCTTGTAGGGGAGCTGCTCCTGGGGGGGTACCTGTGGTCTTCGGCCCCAGCCCTCTCCTTGTAGATCAGCTGATTTTACTGTCCCGTGTAATTATCAATTTACTTTTTGTTCATGATTCATCCTGCCCAAGGCACACAGCTTTGTGCTCCCCGTAGCTGCACTTCCAGCTGTGCTGGAGAGAGCACATCTGTCTGTCCGTCTGTCCTTCTTCATTCACTCGTTCCTGGGTGCTGGGAGAGGAGAGAACCTGCGGAGCCAGGCAGTCTTGTCAGATGCCCAGGGCCCAGCTGCCCGGTCATTGCCTTTGTCAGTCAAAGTGTCTGTTGGCTTTGTGAGAATGCTTCTGATTAGATAAACCTGATTTGATAAATATGAGGTGATTTTGGGGGAGGTTGTCAGCGCTTCACACCTGGTACCACCCGTAACTCAGGTGCCTTAGGGCTTTGTGGGAGGTGCTGTTTCCCGTGGGTGTCACAAGGCGGTAGCTGGGAGCCAGCATGGTCATTACAGGGGCCAGAGGAGTTTTTGAGCAAGGCAGTGTCCCCAGGGGAAGGCAGGGGATAGTTTTGGCACAGGCCATTTCCCCTCAGGGGACCGTGCCCCTGTGTGGGCAGGGAGAACTTGGGAAGGGGCCTGTCCCGGTTGCAGGTGGAGCCCATCGTTTGCAGATGGAGCCTGGCCCCCTCACCGAGCCAGTGGCTGGCAGCTGGGGCGGCACAGGGCCGTGCCAGTGGGTCACAGCCACAGCCCTGCCACGGTCACCGTCCCCTACGCGTCCACCGAGCCTGGGCTTGTGCAGGGTCCCGCAGGGGATCATCTTGGTCCTGGGGTCCTTCCCAGTTGGACACAAAAGTCAAGGACCGGTCCATGGAAAGCAGGTAGGTGCTTCCAGCAGAGCTGCATCCAGCTGCTCACCGTGGTTCGTGTGCTGAATGAGCCCCTGATATTTTAATTGTATTGCTGCAAATACACCTAGGAGCTGTGAGCTTTGCTATCTTGGCTACAGTTGGGAAAAAAAAAAGATTGGCTGGTTTTATCCGTGTTTATGAGAACGGTAGAACAAGTTAATAATATCTTTTTAATTACCAGTGTTACAGAAATGTTAATTACCAGGCAAAGGCTGTATTTCAGTTACTGTCAGTGCCATCATGACCCAAAATGGATATGAAGGGTTGCTTTTAAATGACAGGGTAACTGATGCTGTCATGTACAACCGTGGTACCGTGGCCGTGTCAAATGCCTTTGGTTTCTCCTCAGAATAGCACGATTGCTGTTTGTTACTTTGCTGATAGCAGCTGAGAATTGATTATTTTTTTAAAAAATAAAATTGGCAGGATTCTGTCTGCAGCTCTTGGTACTGAACTGCGTTTAGACAGTGAAGTGGGGGGTCCTGAAGGCGGCACTGGGGGCCAGGGCTGCAGCTGTGGTACCCACCAGCCCGTCCTGCCTGTGGCCGCCACCGCAGCTGAGCCCGCTCTCCCACTGCACCGTTAGTTACCTGATAAAGTCCTCTCCGCTCTTCGTGAAAGGCCGTGCGGCAGTAATTTCCCTGCAGCTGATCAGACATAGCCGCCTTCTAAAGAATGGAAGCTGTCACAGGAGTGAAGCGTTCCTTGTCTTGGTTTGGTAGGTGAGCCGTTAGGAAAGCTTGTCTAGGGGAGACAGACTTGTTAAAATCAGTACTGGAGATTACTCCTTCAGCAACAGAGCAGCAATGTGTAATTTCCAGTAAACCCTTTCCGACCCGCGTCACCGTCTGCGTGCTCACCAGACTCACTCCGGTTTGCAGGAAACCAGCGCTCGCAGCCTGCCTGCTCTGCTTTGCAAGGCAGAGCGGGCTGTCCTGGTTCCGCAGCCTGTCCTGGTTCCGCAGCCTGTCCTGGTTCCGCAGCCTGTCCTGGGAGCCTCAGACCCTCAGTGAGCGCCCGCGGGAGGTTTCCAGCCTACTGGAGTGACTGGTCCTTAACCCAGCCATTCCCCGGGAGCCCAGCGGCCGGGGTGGTCTCAGCAGAGGTGCAGTAAGCACGTGCTTATGCAGCTGTATCACAAACTACAGCTGTATCACAAACTACCAGTTCTTCCTCTTTTCTCCCCATTTCTGCTGTAACGTTCAGTGATCAAACCGAACCCAGTTCTCCAAAAAGGCTCGAGCTGTTTATATATCGTGGTAAGTGCCTCCGCCAGGCCGGCGGTGCAGGAGGCGGTTGGTGTCGGAGGTGGCTGATATTTCCTTTGCTGGGTAAAGCTCAGGGCCACATTCTGACTGTGCTTTTGCTCATGATAATGCCTATGACTTCATCGGGGCTGACGTACTTCTGAGAGCCAAAAACTGCTGCTGCAGGCTGTTAATGGTGGGAGAGGGCTGCTGGGATCGAATCAGCTCTGCCGGAGGGACGGGTCATCGTCCCAGGGTCACAGCCGTTTCCAGAAGGACCATTTACCACTGCAGTTCTTTACATCTCTGGAGAAGCGAAATACAGAGACATTTTTAACCATTTCAGTGTCTAACTGGGGTTTTGCAGGTCTTCCTCGTTGGGAGTCCAGATGTAAATAGCCAAGAGAAGCCGGCAGAGGCTGGAGGAGAAGCCGATGTATGTGAGCAAGGTGCAGCCACTCCAAGTAGGCATGTTTGTAAGCCAGACCGGCGTTCGGCAGTGGTTCACTATCGTGTAGGATTGAGGGGTTTGATGTTGGTGCTTGCTAATGCCACGCCTTGACTCAACTCTAAAACCAAGTGAAATCCAGCTTTGTACACGGAAAACTTCCTGATGGCTCTGAGCCGAAGTCAATAAAGGATGTAAGGATGGATGGATGGACGGATGTAAGGATGACAGCGCGTTTGTCTCGTCGTTCAAAGGCAGAAGCCACTGAGGGGTTCAAGGAGAAAGTCTACTGCTCCGCGTGCGGAAGCGAAGGGAAGCTCTCTGGAGCCCAGCTGTGGGTGTCTGCACCCAGTGCGACGGGAAGGCCTGCAGCGGACAGGGCCGCCAGTGCCTTGATGTCAGATGACATTTGCATTTGCAGAAGGAAAAAATAATCTTTGTGCTGCCGGGATCAAGCAATCTCAAGTATTTATTAGCTCTGCAGATCCTGACCAGAATGCAAACCACTTGCTTTTGTTTGAGCTCAGGCAAATTGTGCTGCCCCTTTATAATTAATTTGAGATAAGTCAGGACACGTCATTAAATGATTAGATGACCTTTCATCTGGCTGGGTGTTTCAGCCCGTTGGTTCCTTCAGAATCAGCAGGAAAAAAGTTATTGGATTTCTAGAGGAGAAAAGGCAAAGCCTGCCTAAGAGAGAGCAAGTTGGACTGGAAAATGTACAGAGCAGCAAAAATGTAGGTGGTTGGGGAAAGGATCCTGAATTATCAAGAACAAAATAAACTTCCAAAAAGGACGTAGTGTCTGAGTGCCCTGGACACCAGAGAACGCCCAGATCCCAGCTCTCTATTCCCACGCCAGCTTACGCTGCGGTTGGGTGGGAAACAGAAACAGCTCTTGTAAGGAGCAGCTCCGTGAGAGGTGCAGGGGAACGAGAAGCCAAACAATTCTGGGCAGCTTATGGACTCTGCTTCTGCTGGTGGTGCTGAGTCCGTGGTGTGAGGGGGAGTGCTTTGAACCTGCAGGGTAAGGTTTATCCTGAGGCGCTATCCTGAAGTCAGGTCTGAGGGAGAGTGTAAATGGCACATATGCTTCTGCCGAAGAGCAAGGTCCATCCCTGCAAATCACAGTCACAGTGTGGCTTCCACGCGACGTGCGTTTGGCCCGTAGGAGCATCGCTGGAGCTCAGCACGGCACGAAGGAGTCCTCCAGGCGCCCGGCGCTGCCATGATGGAGGGATGCAGCCCTGCTGCCCCACGCTCCGCTGGCTGTCCCGCTCCTGCCGTGGGGCTTCCTGCTGGTTCCCATCTCTTGTCTTTTTGGTGGCTCTCACACCTCTCTCTGCCGTTGATTCCCGGGCCGTTTAGACAGAGGGTTTGCTGTTGGCGCAGCGGAGGGGGAGGTGTTTTGGCAGTGGGAAGCCGCAGGGATGGCTTTGCAGGGGGCGAGGCTGGGGACCACCAGCGTCTGCCCTCGGGAGATGCAGCTGAGCGTGCCGGGCGGCTGGGACTCTGTTAAATCTTTTGTGTGCCACGTCTTGAGCGATACACTACCAGCCGATGCCTGCCTTCTGCCTTCCAGGTCTGGCAGCATTACACCCAGTTTTTTCTGGTGGCTGTATTTGACTGCCGAGAATGTCCCTTGTGCAGCGAGGGGCTGCGTTACGCGGTGAGGGCAGAGCAGTCTCTGTGTTCTTGCCTTGCTTCGCATTGCAGATCTGCATGGAAATGGACTGAGATGAATGTAAAGAACCGCTCTGACCTGTTACCAGGTAGATGTTTATTCCTTCCCCAGGGACGCATGCACTAGTGGAGAAGCACAAAAAGGAGAGATACGTGATGGGGCCCTGACGTTTTGGGGCCGGGGGTGTTTCTGTAACCAGGGCCGTTTTACGAGGGGTTCCTGCTGGTGGCAGAGGACCTAAGTGGCCGAGCCTGGCCGGGCAGCACCAACGGCAGTCCTTGCATTAGATCAGCTTGCATTAGATCCCTGCCAGCAGCTGTATTAACAGATCATTAGCTGTTAACGGTGCTGGTAATTATAGCGGTACCAAGGGAGCATGGCTGGGGCACCCGAGGAGAAGCGCCCTCTCGCCCTGGCCGCCCATCGGTTGCCGGCTGTGTCGCGACGGGAGCCGTGCCATGGGCAGCACTGCGACCAGAGCCGCGCGCGCCTGGGCACACGCCCAAGCCGCCCCACGC
>WHYT01016926.1:140331-157919 GCA_009806455.1 Tetrax tetrax
ATCCCGCCCTGCCCTCCCCCACTGGTCCCTGCGGGGCTGGTGTGTCCTGGTGGGCACTGGGTTTCTGCCCCTCGCTCGGCTGGGAGAGCTCTTGTGTGCTGAGTAACCCAGCTGCGGTAGTGCATGAAAATAACCGTGCAGTTTACATACTGGCTGCCTGAAATACTGAAATAGAAACAAACGGAAGTCAGTGAATAACCTGTTACATTTTGCCCTTCTCTGTTCAGCCCCGGAGATTTTCCATTCCTTCCTGAACGGTGGGACGGGCTACTCCTTCGAGGTTGATTGGTGGTCGCTGGGAATCATGGCTTACGAGCTGCTGCGGGGCTGGGTAGGGCTCCTGGACGGTCCCAGCTCTAAGAACCTGCTTTCTGAGTGACCGCAGAGAGGAAAGGGAGTTTCTTCTCATCTTTCCATTTCTCCCCCCAGAGGCCATATGACATCCACTCCAACAACCCCGTGGAGTCCTTAGTTCAGCTCTTCAGTACCGTGAGCGTTCAGTACTCGTCTGCGTGGTCAAAAGAGGTGGTTGCTCTGTTAAGAAAGGTAAGTGGTCCTGCTGGCGCAGTTCACATTGTACATCAGCTGCAGCGCCTGCCGGACTAGCTGGAAAATTTTCAGAGTATTAATAAATAATGTGAAATTGAAATAGGACTGATTTTTATGACTTTGTTCAGGCTTAAGCACAGATTAATCTTGCATTTTATTTGTTTATTACCCCAGTAATAAGATGCATTATGGCTCATAGCAAGGGAAGGGAAGAGGCTGGTTTTGGTGGGACACTCAAATTCCTGCCTGGGCTGGAACTGTGCCCTTCCACACCCCCTCTGTGATCCTCGTAACGTCCGAGGCAGCGGCCGTGGCTGAGACAGCTGGGTGGGCTGGGGGGCTGGGGGGCGCTGCCTTCGCTGCGCCCTCTCGCCCATTCTGGCGGGCCGAAGGGCCTGATGCGGTGTGCTGGTCGTCAGAGGGTCTGGGGGGTGTCCATGTCTGCTGGATGGGCTGCTGCTCTCATGCTGCACTGGAGAGGTGTTGGCTCGACGTGGAGGCTGGGTTTAGCCTCTGCTTGCTTGAGAACTCGGAAAAGTGGCTGATGAGTGTGCTATGAAGAAGACACAGCGGTGCTGACAGCACGACTGACTCGGCGGACAGTTTACAGGGTTACATTTCAGTCTGGGAGCAGCTGTCAGCTGTGCGGCGGCTGGTTCACATTGCCATCTGCTGGGCTGCCCGTTGGGTGGGCATTGAGCGTCTCGTCAGGAGCGTGCCAGAGCCACCCAGCCCCGCAGGACCCCGTGCCCCCAGAGCGCTGGGGTTTCGGCTGCCCCAGCCCTGTGCTCTGCTGGCGCCCAGGGCCAGTGCTGGACAGGCGTTGCCCACCCCTCACCAGGGCCAGCTCCCACTCCTGGCATCTGTGCCCTGCGTCTCCACTGCCATTGCGGCGCCTTCCTTTTCTGGAAGCCCTGCCCAGATCCCGTGTTAGACATACCTCCCCGTGTTGGACATACCTCCGCGTCAGGCAAACCTCCAGCAGTCCTGGAAGCTGGAACTCAAGTCAGCTGAGCGTCAGGCGTGGTACACAGCGCTGAATTCTTCAAAACATCATATCTGTCCTCAGACTGGTGTTTCAGTGGGTCAAGCCATCACTCCTTTCTGTCTGTGCTCAGTAATCCGTGTGCGTGATAGACGCAGCTGATCCCCTGGTGTCACAGACGTGGTGTGAAAGCAGAACGTGTGGAGGTTGAAACCGAAATGATGAGCTTCTGGGGGATTCAATGTCGTCAGAGGGGAGCGAGGTCTGTTGTGGGCACGGGGAGGAGTGTGCCAGGGCGGCAGCGCCCGGGTGCTGCGCTGAAGGGTCGTGCATTGCAGGCAGGTGTGGGAGGAGCAAAGCCATGCTGGTCCGAGTGCTCACAGTGCCAGATTTTTGGCTGCCTGGTTTCACAACCTCCAGAGCATTTTCCCAATGTGTTTTTTCTGTGGTGCGTTACATATTTCCCGTGACAGAAAGGTTGCTGTGTGGCTGGTCCATCTCAGGTGTCCTAAAGGCAGGGTACTGCTGGGCAGCTTTCCCTTCTCCTCTGACGGGGATGCTTTTCTCTCCCCAGCTGCTGACGGTGAACCCCGAGCATCGCTTTTCCTCCCTGGCTGACGTTCAGGCCTCGGCGTACTTGTCCGGCGTGGCCTGGAGTGACGTCTGCGAGAAGCGAGTGGAGCCGGGCTTCGTCCCCAATGTGAGTAGGGGCTTCGTCCCCAAGGCAGGGTCAGTTCTCATCGTTAGAGGAACCGCTGCGTTGAGCTGCTGATGGTCTCTGCTGTGCCTAACGCACGGTGGTGTCCTGTGTCCCGGCAGAAGGGCCGCCTGCACTGCGACCCCACCTTCGAGCTGGAGGAGATGATTCTGGAGTCCAGGCCCTTGCACAAGAAGAAGAAGAGGCTTGCGAAGAACAAGTCAAGGGATAACAGCAAAGACAGCTCGCAGTCTGTAAGTGCTTTCTGGGGTAACGGCCAGCCGGGAAAAAAGGCTGAGCTGCTGAATTTCGGGATGTACTGAGACAATGCAGTCACTGCAGATTTATTTTGATAAAAGCATTTGCCCAGTGGAGTCTTCCTGACAGCCAAATGTTCCTCTTGCCTAAGTTTGATAGAACTCTGCCACGGTAATCTGTACTTTGGAAAAAGGAAGGAGAAACAGAGGTCTGGGCAGGAGGTCAAGAGGAAAACAATCCAACAAAGCCCATACAATCTTGTTCTTTGTGAGAGGCACTGCCCAGGCCTGTGTCGCAGAGTTACTTGGCAGTGGTTTATCCGAGCACTGACGGTGGCCGTGCAGAAACCTTCAGCCAGTCAGTCCCGGGTCTGGGTGACTGTCCCGTGTTTTCTCTTGCCACGTGAGCTGTGCGGCTAAGTCCCACGGCTCTGCCGGGCCCCCGCGCCAGGGTGAGCTCTGGCTGTGCAGGCTGGGGAGCGTGGGAGAAGCGTGCCCGTGAGTGCTTTCTGCAGAGAGGGATCCGTTAGCCAGGAGGTGAAGCTAGGGATGAGATGGATTTGATTCTTCTTTTCACGGTGGGAGTCACGGTGCTTTTATGCCACTGGGGTGACAAATACAAGAATCTCGGTTTTACAGAGCAGGCATCCCAGGAGTAAAACCATCTGCTCACGCAGCGGAGCAGGTACTGGTCCTGCAGGCAGGGGTTCTGAAGGGGTGCCTGCGGCTAGGGTGGTGTGCTGGGGAGGTTTGTGGGAGCGATCACGCATCGCCCACCGGCCCTGCCTCTGCGGCGCAGTGCCTCTGAGCTGCATGCATCCCCGACCGAGGGAACAAACACTGCTCCCGCAGCGAGGTCAGGACTGTCCCCTGCCTGAGAGCAGCGGGGAGCACCAGGCAGGATTTTGCTGTCTCGTTATCCGTGCCAATTAACTGCAACAGATCCCGTCCCTCGTCAGCGGGAGGTAATGCAGCGATCAATGGGACTTACTGTAAAAGGAGGAAAATTAAGTCGGAAAGTGAGGGCGGAAAAAAACAGAATAAGCAAACTTGCAGATACCTCTCCGAGGTTTTGCTGCCAGGAGAGTTAAGGGCCCTTTGCCTGCCAGGACGCGCGGCCCATCGCCAGCCGCCCGCTCTGCAGCTCCCTCACCGTGGCCGTGGCCCGTGGCCGGGGTGCAGGGTGGGCGCAGGAGGGCTGAGCGAGAGTCTGCCTGGGCGGGCGACGGGCGTCCCTGCTTCGGCTGGAGCTGGAGGAGGAGGTCTCCACACCTAGGTGGTGCGGGAGCTGAAATAAAGGCAGAAATGGGGAAGCATGGCACACGCCGTGTTCTCCTCCTGCCCCGGCGCGTGTGCCGCCAGCGGACCTGCACCGCCCCTGGGGACCGCGCGCAGCCGGGCGGGCGGCCAGGCGGCAGCTCTGTGCGTGTCCTTGCGAGGACTCCAACACGCAGGCTTTGGGCTGCTCCCTTCCCCACGCTGGCTCTCCTTCCTATGGGCAGATAGTGCTCCCAAAACCAGAATGCACGGCTGGATGTGTGGTGTTTATCTGGAAAACGGTGTGCTAGCTGTGTGGTATGGGAAGCGGTGCAGGCTGCAGGTGAAGCAAGGCACTGGTGGAAGCTGGGAAGGCCGTCGGCTGTGCTGGTTCCGCACTGGTTTCGGCTGAAGCTGCCGGTGGCTGGGACTCTGTGCGTAGAGCTGGAAGCACGGCGGGGCTGGAGGCAGCCATGAGATGCAGATGGGGCTGCTTATATGTGTTGTTTGTCTTCAACAGGAGAATGACTATCTCCAAGAATGCCTTGAAGCTATCCAGCAAGACTTTGTCATCTTTAACAGAGAGAAGTGAGTATATGGACTGGTTTTTTTTTTTAAGAAAAAATACTCCTTTTCCTGCCTTCCTGTAGGAATCAGAGTGCCAGGTTCTGATGGCCGGGAGCATCTTGCTGCCGCCTTAGCTCTGGGTGACGTCAGCTGCGGAGCTCAGGTGCTGCCTCTGTGTGAAAAGCAGTTCTTACCAAGAAGGGAGACAAGATCAGGGATTATTAATCACTGCCGTCACATGAAATGTGCTGCAGAGAGACTTCTGGGATTAACATATGTGTGTGACACCATAGCATCTTCTCCTCCATCCTGCTTTTGGAGGGTGGTGTTTTGGGAAACAAAGGCAAGGAACGTGCTGAAATCTCTGCAGGGCGTGAGCGGGCAGTGGAAGCACTGGGGTTGGAGCCGAGCAGGCTGAGATGGCAATGTTTGGCTGGCAAGTGAGGCAGCAGACAGCCTGCGGAGGAGGTGCAGCGGGCAGGGCGCCCGCGGCCCTGGCTGTGGCACCGCGCGCCTGCGGCCGAGGGCTGGGTGGGCAGCGCTCCTGAAAGCTGAAGCCTTGCCGGTCACTGCGGAGAATTTCAGAGCGTTTCAGTGTGTTTTGCTGGTACGTCAGTCCCTGCCCTGGGCTTTCTATGTGCTGTGTGTGTGCTGTGGAAGGGGCCTGCTGCCGGCCCCTCTGGGGGAGCGGTGTGCGAGCAGCCCGGGGCACCGTCCCACCGCTGCTCCTGCGGGCGTTTGGGCTGGGCTGGCTGTGTAATGCACACTTCCCCTGCCCCGCACAGGCTAAAGAAGAGCCAAGAGCAGACCAGCGAGTCCGTGTCCCCCCCCGAGACCACTGACGAAGCCGAGACGGAGGCCGAGTCCGAGACCTCCAACTTGAACATGTGCAGCTCCGTCTGCTCCTCCGCGGGCAGCAGCTAGGCCACGTTCGCCGGGCGAGGGTCGCCGGCCCGCGCCGCGCCGATAACCCGTTCTCAGGTCGCGCTGAGCACCGCAGGCTGTCCGCCGACGCCACCGGAGAGCACCGACGACTCATCTCGCCACGCCGTAGCAAAAGAGATCGTTCTCACAGAACTGCCTTCTGGGTTCAGCGGAGCGCCGGTTCGGCACGCTGGTTGCCCGTCGCGGGTGAAGGTACTTGCTATGCAACTTGTTGGAGGAGGGAGATCAGCTTCTTTTCTTGTGCTTTTTTAGTGTCAGATCGCTGATCTGCACGTGTTTTTAATCCAGTAAGATGACAAGATAAGAAGTTACGTCCTCGGGTAGCAGAAGGGAAGACGCCGAGCAGGTCTGGCGAGGCAGGAAGGCCGAATAGGTGGTTTAAATTTTACTTTGGCGTTCCGTGTTTGTGAAGGTTGCTGCAGGGACAAGCAGTCCCCGTGTGCCTCGGAGCAGCCCCGGGGCCTCGCCGGGCTGTGCGGGCGGTGCCAGCCTCCTGGGAGCCCCCAGTGTTTCAGTGCTGAGCCGTAAGGACGCCCCAGGCACGGCCATGTCCTTGCATCACCTGTCAGAGTTTCCCAACTCGGGGCAAATAAATGTTTTTTTGTGCACTCCATGGATTCTTCTGGGGCTGGATGATGATTCAACATGTAATTGAGATGCAGAATGTACTTAAAATGTTTGCTTTCTTCACATAGCTGCTGTGGGTGCGAGGAGCCCTGCGAACAGACTGGAGGTTGGGTTCTGTTTGTCCGGGTTCGGAGGACACAGTTTGTCAGACTCACAATTTATTGAGGCAGTGGGTGGCCCGGCGATGCTGCCTGGCTGTGAGAGCAGGGGAATATCTTATTTCACCCTTTGGTTTACTTTGTTTTCAGTGTAAAGTAACAGTACTGTATATAATTTACCAATACCTGCTTTAACTTCCTAATCAGTCGGGAGATGTCTGTCCGTGTTCCCAGCTGTGGATATTGCCTTTCTCGTTTCAGGAGCCGTCACGGTATTAGTTGCTTAATCTGCTGTGGAGTGGCTTTTGGTTACTGCTGCTGGAGGCGAGCGGGTTCTGCTGTGGCGTGCGGCGGTTGTGACACAGGGGGTTCGTTGGGCCCGTGCTCACTTCCAAGCTGTCGGCGTCTGTTTGCTGCCAGACTCTGGGAGATGGCAGGGTTTGTGCCCTTACTGCGTACTCCTCCCGTGTTTTTAACAATGCAGACCCTTTCAGGACAAATTTTGCTACATTTTTGGATTCCACAAATAAAATAGGAAGGTAGCTGCTACAAAACAGTTTTATACAGAAAATGACACAACGCATTTATTTTCCACAGTTTTATGTGGAAATTAGTACGTGGCTAAAATTGTGCGGAACCAAATTTTCATGGAAGTCTTGAAAAATGTGTTCAGGTGCACAGACCCAGCTTGCGTGGGGCGGGGGGAAGGCAGAGCTTCGGTGCCGGTTGCACAGTTATTGTCAGGTGGGAGCCAGGTGAGCGCGGCCGGACAGGGCAGCTCTTGGGACTTGTGCTGGCGCTGTGCGCTGCGCCTCGGCTGCGGGCTGCGTGCCTCGCTGGCCTCGGCTCCCACCGCGCAGGGATGGTGCCTGTCAGCAATGGCCGCTCGCCGTCGCCGGGATACTTTACAACATAGTGGTGGCACTTGAATTTGGAGTCACTAAACCTCATCAGGACCGCCTCTGATTTGCCTCTGACCAGAGCAGTCTGATAACCTCCAGAAACCCACCAGTGGCCTGCCAGGGCTCGGGTGGGCAAGAGGAGCAGAGTGAGGGTCAAAAACATTTATTCAGGAGTTATAAACTGCAGCTGATTTACTCCACTAGTATGGATAGTTTTTTTCAGTAAACTCCATTGCACTATTTATCATCTTTCTGTGAATAATGACAAGTTTGGGCTATCAGAACAACACAGAACGTAACTTATTTTCTGACCAAACCATCCCATATTTGAGAGATGCAGACAGACACTCATCCAGCAGCTCTCGGGCCAGGGGAGGTGCTGGCAGTTTGGCTTTTCATGCTTCAGGACAAGGGACGACAGGCCCTTGAGGTCGAGGTTGGTGTGAGTGGGGAGGAGCTGGCTCGCTGCGAATGGGTGGTTCTTGCCCCAGCCCTCCCTGTGTCGGTCATTTATCTTCCCTTTTCAGCACTGCTCGTCCTGGGGAAATTGTGCAAAATATTCTCAGCAGCAGTTGGCAGAAACCGGGAAAGGTTCTGGGGAGGCAGCAGGTAAGCGCTCCTTCCCGGGTGGAATAACCTGGGGCAAGTCTGGCTGCCCGGGAAGCACAGCGTAAATCCCGCAGCGCGTCTCCCAGGGGTGCGCCGGGGAACTGCTGTCTGCCTCGAGCTGTGTCTGAACCTCGCTCACTGTGCAGCGGGACAGGACACGCATCTCCAGGGTCATTGCGCTCAGTAGTAGAGACGCCGCGAGTGCGGTGTGACTGAAATACTCATTTTTGATCTTAAATAATGCACGGGCCTCACTTCACTGCTGCCATCAGGGACCAGGTTTTATTGATGCCTGTTTGTGCCTGGTCCCTGGAGAAGAAATTACAAGAGACGAGTAGCTGCAGAGCGGAAAGATGACAGGAAACAGACGTGCGTGCTTCACGGTCATGGGTTTTGGTACTCTGGGCTGTCCATCCCCTCTGTGTGCTGCGCTCTGGGCCCCTTTTGTGTCGTGTCCCCATCGCTGTGTCCCGTGACAAGCCTGTGCTGATTGAGCCGGCCAAGCCTGACCCCCTTGGCACTGCAAGTCCTGCAGCTCCATCCAGGGACATCCTGTGTAAAGCTAACCCCATCCGTGCGGGTGACGGGAGCCTCATTCCTCCCCACGCTGCTCCATCAGCGATCTGTCACCGGCTGGCTGGCACAGAGCGGGCTGGGGACGGGGCGGTACGCCCAACGCCCCCCTCCCGTGACAGTGTCACCTGTAGCCATTGGTGTTGGACGTGCGCTGCTGCCATCCCTTTGGCCACGTGCAGAGGCCATCGGCCCGCGTCCTCGGCGGGGCAGCCCATGCGGCTTTGGCACCTCGCCGGGGCGGTGCTCGGTGTGATGCCTGCGCCGAGGGCGCCGGGCTGGGGCAGGGTCACCCTCAGCCCAAGGGCTGGGTCTGTGAAGAACGCGTGGCTCTGACGTTCTCTGTGCCGCTCCTCTCCGCTGGTTTGCTCTGGAGCCTGGAGCAGCCCCGGGTGTGAGCAGAACGCGCAGCGAAGGCCTGAAATATTCCCGGTACCGCACCCCGCTGTGCAGAGCTGGAGAGAGGTCAACAGCAGCGCCGGTTTGCGTCTCCACTACAACCAGAATACAATAATTTTCTGTACAGAGATATTTAAATACATGTATTTTTTGTATGACAGATTTCTACAGGGTGTGCCGTTATTCGCTGTGAAAAGTCTACACCGCCTATAAATTACTCTCCTTAAATTCCTTGCCATAGACTGGGTTCTTTTTTCTGTTGTTTAGGAAGTTTTGCAAAGTTGCATATTTTTAACTGTTTCTGTTGAATTTCACAGACTTCACTGGGAATTTTGCACAGGAAACAAAAGCTAGATCAGGTCCTGATGTGTATTCTGTTGCCAGTTCTTTATTGCTCTATACGTTGCCGACAAGAGAATGAGAGTAATTAATAAAACAACAGCGAAAAGGCCAATAACACGAACTTGACATTGGACTGTGCTGAAATCCTGATGTCGATGCCTTGGTAGGGTATTTTTAAAAATTATTTCAGTGGGAATATCTGTAAAGTATATCTTTGTAATTTTTGTTAATACGTTTCTGTAATTTTACTGCATGAAAATTTTACCATGTCACAGAATATTTAAGTTGCGACACGGGTGTGTTTTTGCAGATACTGCGAGAAGCCATTGCGGATGTGGAGTAATAAATGTGGATTTTTAACATTGCCAAGGACTTGTGGGGGTCTCTAGGTTACGGAGCGCCTGGCAAGGCTGGGTGGGTGCAGCTGCTGGCGGGGGCTGTGTGAAGGCAGCAGGATGCCGAGAGCGTTTGAAGCCCAGCCGGGGGCACAGAGCCGGTGGGATGCTCCCTGCTAGCGTGGAGCCGGGGGTGGGATGAGAGCTGCAGGAATGCAGCCGAGAGACGCCTTAAAAACAGCAAAACCGGCCTCAAACGGGACACAGCCGAGTCCAGGCGTTTCGCAGTGTCCCGCTCTGCAGTGTCGGTCGGGCATTTTCCATTCCCTGGGGAGGGTTCGTCCTTGGTGGGGGGGCTGGGGTCGCGGTGAGGAGGAGGAGCAGCTCCCTGGGCCCAGTGCCCGCCATTGAGGCACCAACGACCATGGCTCGCTGTGTTTTAGTATTTCACTGCACGGCTCTGGATTTTGTATCCTAAACTTAATAAAAAAAAACGGCCCCAGGGAACTTCAGGAGGGCTCTGGTTTTTCACTTTCGTTCCTCATTGGTGCTGGGAATTATTTATTATGGCTGTCGGCGCAGTGTGCTGGCTTCCTCGAGCGCAGGGTAGACAGCATCTCCAGAGAAGCGGTAGAGGAAGGAGACAAATCAGTCCCTGTGCCTGAAGTTGGCTCTCGGCAGAGCCTTGGCTGGCTGTCAGCAGCCCTGTGCTCTCGGCAGGGCCCTGCCTGGCCACCGATTTGGCGTGAGTTGGCCAAGTGGCCTCAGGCGTGACCCCTCGCAGCCGCCCCAAAGTGCTGGGGGCACCTGAGGAGCTGGGACGCTCGCCCCTTGTAGAGGGGGGTGAGTGTGAAGGCAGAAGGGTGAGGGCAGGTCCGCACACACAGCCCTGAAATTACACGGGTGGGAAAGCCGAGGGCGTTAAACCACCGCCGCAGCTGCAAATGGCAGCCCTGTGCCTTCGTCGCGAGGGACGCGCAGGGAGCAGCCCTCCCGTGCTCACCACCCGACTTTGAGCCTGCGCGGGCCGCTGTTCGGGGCGGGTGCACACCCCGCAAAGAGCAAGGAAACGCAGTGCTAGCGCTGTGTCCGTCAAGTTGCACATCTAGGGACGAGGCAGGAGCTTTTCACGCAGCGTGGGCCCTGCCGCATCCCTCTCCCTGCTTTCCTCCGCTGCAGCGGAGCGGGCAGTGGGGCGGCCGAGGCCCTGCCGCTCCCGGGCATCTTTGGCCGGACAGCTCTTGGCCACGCTGCCTGGCTGACAGCTTTAGCACCATGCCCTTTGCTGCTGCCTGTACACGTGCATGCATTTGATATGCTGCGCTGCATGCTCTGTTTTGGTTTGGGCTGGGCAAGTGTTGGCTTTGCATTTTACTGTTTGGTTTGGTTTTTGGTTTTTTGTTTGTTTTTAAATATTACTGCTGGTCTGCTAGGAAGTGAGAGTTCATCCCCACGCCGGACGCGGGCTGTGGGCTCAGGGCAGAGCCAGCAGCCACCCAGCCGGGCACGGCCTCAGTCAAGGGCACGGACCATCTCCCTTTGCCCAGTGCGTGCCTGGCCCAGAGCCTGCAGGAAAGCTGTCCAATTAAATTAGGGGCATCCAGAGGCCCTGTTTGTGCCCTGGGTGATTTCATTTCCCAGCGTTAGGAGGCAGCTGGCTCTGCTCAGCATCCCCGCACCCAGCGTGCTGCTCAGCCCCGTTCCACGCCTGAGGAGGCTGGGGTGACCACAGAGCAGTGCCAGCCCCACGCCAACCGGGACCCCACCTTTGGGAATGGGCTCCCTGATGGAGGAGACAATTGTAAACCCTGCTCTGAAGGGGAAGGGGCAGCAGGATTTCAGCCCTCAGCTGTGAGGTGAACAGTGGGACCAGCCCAAACTGCTTTTGCAGGGTGATGCTGGGAGAGGCGAGAGCGTGTCCAGCTCCTGCCGGGTCCCCTGTCCCAAGGTGCCTGTCACTAAGGAGCCTGGTGCCGGAGACAGGGCTGTGTGCAGGGCAGAGATCACAGAACCACCTTTGCTGCCGAGCTGGGGGTGTCCCTGTCACCCCAGCGATGTCTGGGCCGTGGGGAGAGGTCACTGCCACCAGACCAGCACTTCTACCGTTCCCATTCCTTATGCAAGTTCCACTGCCATCGTTTTAAACCTCTGTTTTGAAAGAAAAAAATAGATATTCAATAGTCTTGGTGCAATTGCAGGAAAAAAACAGTCAAGAAATTAAATGAAACAATTTGTTTAAAATTAAATACAAAAGATACAAACAAATGCATTTCCATATATGTTCTAATCAGGAATTACTGCCGCTCATTGCATTAAGCTATGAGATGTAGGTCAGAACAGATAATTAAAAAAAAAAAAAACAACAAACCAAACACCAAAAAAACCCCAGTCTTCTCTTGGTTTAAATGTGTGAATTCAGATAATGCTGCATCCCTTCATATTCCACTCGTGGGTGCCTGTAACGAGGTTTCACACCGGTCAGGCTTCGTGCCGTCGCTGGTCAGTCTCCAGTGGGACAGGGCTCTGGGCCGGTGGTGGTCCCCTCACCCCCCCACACCCCGAGCTCTGCGGGACAGCCCATCCCACCGCTGCTCAGCCTGCGGCCAGCCCCAGCCCCTTCCCCGCACCGGTGTTACCTGCCGCCCTCGTACGCCCCAGCCCACCGCGCAGCAGGGCTGTAACCTCACGCCACTTACACCAGTACCGCACTTCTGTTTTCATCCGAGTTATGCGTCCAGCGCTGCACAACAGCGTGATTTCACCCACAGAGCAGGTGTGTCCTCATGTTTCCACAACTCTTCTGTTCCCTTTCCTGCTCCCTGCTGTTCGACAGAGCTGGAAACCACGGCACGGCGCTGCCGAGGAGAATCTGCATCTCTCAGCCTGGTTACAGCATCTCCCGCTGCACTGGCGAGTCCTGGGCAGGGGCAGCGGCCAGAGCACCCGTGCTGCTTCAGCTCTACCTGCAAACCGAAGGCGTGCGGCGGGCAGCCCCGCTGCGGGCCACGGCTCAGCAGAAGGGTGGGCTTCCCTGGCACAGGGCAGCACAGGAACCCACGAGCCGTGAACCGACGCTACAGCCGCCCCGAGGAAGAAAACAGAAAAATGGACTGAGGCGGATGAACCCCTCTGTTGTCTTATCATTTCCAAACTTTATTCAAAGGAAGGAGCAGAGCACGAACGGCGAGCCATTCGGTCAGAGGGACATGCATAGCTTCATGGCACAGAGGTTCACCTGCACCGTACACACCTTTAAATATAATAAACGGGTTATAGCAACTGTTATAAAAGAGTTTGTCATACGCAACCAGCCTTCAAATGAACCTTGCTAGTGGTTGTAAGACTTACACTTGGTTCTTGAAAACCTGTATAAATAATCTTTACAAAACAAGCCTAAAAGAAAGACTACAGCCCACTGGCATGCCCGCTGCGGTGTCAGGTGCCCCTGTGCCCCCCTGCCGACGCTGTGACCACGGCAGGGACGGACGGACACGCTGCCGTCCCACACGACCACGCGGGCTCATGGGCGCAGCGACCGCGACTCCTGCAGCGCGGCCAGGCCTGCGCCGGGATACGGAGAGAGTGGGATCAGCTCGGGGTGCTGCAATCAGACAAGATGCAATTCACAGTATTAAAATCAGTTGGAAGTGCTCATCAGGTAGAAGTCCTTCGACTAGAAAAGGCAGCCATTGCTACTAGAAAGGAGCGTGTTCCAGCCAAAGTGCACCTTCATTTTTGTCCTGGCCATGAGGCCGCCAGCAGCACGACTGAGCACGTTCCAAGCGCAGTCTGGGCGCCTGCATGCACAAGGTAGGGGCTTTCCGGGCAGCTAGTGAAGAGACACGGACTGGGAGAAGTCGAGGGGGGAGCGCTACCTCCCGGGGGTTACTCTAGTTTCTACCTACGAGAAGAGGGGGCTGGGGCGGCTGACGAATGCTCAATTTTCATCCCGAGCCTGAGGGCGACCCGCCGGCCCCTTCGCGGCTGGCCCCGAGCACGCCCCGGCAGCGGCTGCGGTGCGGGGGTCACGGCGGCGCGGGGCCGTCAGGAGAGCGAGGTGATGTTGGACCGTCCGCCCGGCGGGGCGATGATCTTCTGAGCCGTGCGCCTGGCAATGTGGTCGTCTGCCTGCGACCCTAGGGAAGAGGACAGGCGTGGGCACGCTGTCGGCATGGCTGCTTTAAATGCACAAACCCTAAACCACTTCCTTTGTGGGAAACACTAATATTTTACTATATATCATTTGGACACTGTATTACCATAGTACAGTTTGAGCTGCCTGAACATCACTATTTTTTTATTGCCTCTTTTTGGAAAACACTGTAAATGGCTTTCCTGTAAATAAACAGTTTCTATGTAAAAAAAGTGGGACCTTGAACATTTGTTAAGAATATATCACAGATTCACAGAAGGGTTTGGGTGGGAAGGGACCGTTAAAGCCCACCCAGCCCAACCCCCCTGCCAGGAGCAGGGACATCTCCAACCAGATCAGGTTGCTCAGAGCCCCGGCCAACCTGGCCTGGAATGTTTCCAGGGATGGGGCATCCACCACCTCTCTGGGCAACCTGGGACAGGGCTCCACCACCCTCAATGTAAAAAATTTCTTCCTGATGTCCAGTCTGAACCTCCTCCCTCTTTTACTTTAAAACCATTGCCCCTTGTACTATGGCAACAGGCCAGACACAAAGGCCAAAGGAATTATTTTTTTCTGGTTCCTGAGGATGGAGTCACCTGGCTCATCTCTACAAACCCAACTGCTCCTGACCCCCTGCTGGCAGAGGACACTGGGGGGGCTGATGTCCGGACCCCCCAACACCCAGAGCAGCATCCCCATTGACCCTGGCAGGCCAGCTCTGCCCTGCCGCTCGCACAAGCCCAGGACTTTGTGACATCCACACAAACCAGCCCCCCTCCCACCGCCTGCAGCCCCCCCGACTTCTGGGGACCCCCGCCCTACCAGACAGGCTGAACCCCGACTGATGGAGGTTGCGCACGGGAGGAGCCTGGGCTTTGCCCGCGCAGGGCGCGATCCTGGATGCTGCAGCGGGGGCCACGGCTTTGGCGCTGGCGAGGACCTCGTGGACCGGCCCGTCGTACAGCCCCCTGGGGACGCCGTGGACTTCGGCCAGCTGCGGGGCGGGGAGCAAGCAGAGGGGTAAGGTGTGGATTTAGGCTGAGGTGAACAAGAACCAGACCCAACATACGTGTAATGACTTAGAACCACAGCATGGTGTGGGCTGGAAGGGACCACCCCATTCCACCCCCCGCCCATCACGCCCTGCTCAGGGAGGACGAGCCCAGCCCTGGGCGCTGGCCGCTGGCAGGGCAGCCAAGGCCCTGACGACCTCGTTACCAGTTTCCATCACAGATCTGCTGAAGGCTGCTTCTCCTCCCCGGCAAGGCAGTGACAGCCCTTTGACAGGGTTGGAAGGGATTTGTTTTGAAGATGAAAAGCGCTGGGTTTCAAATTAAGAAGGCACGAACGGACAGCTTATGAAGATGAATACAGTGTTTTCTGCAGAACTCGCTCTCTTACATGCCCTTTGTCTGCACCATGCCGAATACCCCGTGAAGAACATGTTCTCAGCGTTCTCCAGCGCCCTTTCTGACCGCGGCTTTTGCCGTCACCCTGGTTAGCCCAGGATGGAGAGCTGGCACGGGGAGCTGCGGGCCGTTTGCCAAGTGCCGAAGGCGCCCGCCCGCGTTAAGCAACACCGACCCCTCACCGCCGGGGCTGGCACCCGGCCACCGTCCCGCCAGAGCAGCCCTGCGGCTCGCTGGGCGCCAAGGTTGGTGTTTACCAAACCCCAGCCTTCAGGATAAAAAACCATGGCACAAAGTGTCTGCTTCCACGATGGACAGAGAAGCATCCGTGAACAAGGAGCCCAGGGACACTGCCCCAGCGCACGGGGCCAGCCGCCTGCCACACGTCTCCATGTCTCCTAAAGAAGCTGTGCCAGCACTCCGAAGGATTTTCTTCTTGAGTTTCCAGTAACTACTGAGCGCTACAGCCACTACGCTTCCACAGATGCACAGCAGACACTGGTAACAACAAACTTTCCTAATGCAGGTAGGACAGGAACTCCTCCCTTCCACTCAACACAAACCAAACAAAACCAGGTTTGCTAGAAGTCATATTTTCGCTTTATAACTTTATAATAGGCAAATAATATAAATAATACCAGCATTATTAGCTATAATACTAAAATAGACATCATGATTAATGCACCAAGCTAACATTACAAATTTGCAAGGCCTAGAAAGAAACGACGTTAATAATGTTATTGCAATGAAAACATGGGATTATGGCAAATAAAATTCTCCTTACCCTGTTTCTTGCCTTTATCCTTTTATAAACAAAATCGGGGAACGTCTTTCTAGGAATGAAGCGACCCGACCCCTGGGTGACACACAGGTTTCCGTCTTCAAGAACAACTTTTCCCTGACTTATGACGACGGTAGGGACCCCGTGGCACTCGGTGCCTTCAAATATGTTGTACTCCACGTTCTGGAACGAACAAACCAGGACCCCAGTACGGTTAAGAGCCAAGGAGTGGAGGTGATGGTCTGGCCAGCTGTACACGCAAGGCCCCTGCTGTGCATCGCTCCTCGCGCGCCATCAGTTGTACCTAGCCAGCCTTCACATTTCAGGTAACACGGTTCTTCTAACGGATGGACTACAGCAAACCGGGACGGAGAAACCACATCCTCAGAACACTCAGATCGTGCCCAAAGACACGCAGCACTGCTGGAGCAAGGCAGCTTTTACTCTACGTGAAGAATGAGTTACCGGTAAGCCCCAGAAGAGCTCTGCTGGAGTTCTGCGTTTGGGGACAGAAGTCCTTGTCATTTCTTCCAAATCACTGCAAGTCTTCTACCAAAATAACTATGGGATTTCTACCAAAATAAGTGGGAAAGGCAAAAATTGTGCCACTTTCTTCAAATGCTCCCATTGCTAACACTAAAACTATCAAAAAACCAAAGTTTACAGTGAAAAAATGTGAAAGTTTACAGTGAAAAAAAAACAAAAGTGAATTTTCCAGACCAGAAGAAAACTCGTTTCTATTTTTTAAAGGAAACACCTGAATTTTGCAATCACAGTGACAATTTTCCCCAAGGCAAAATATTTTGGTGAAAAAACCACATGGGTCAAAATGTTTCTACATTCACTTCACTTCAGTCAGCTCTCCCACCAACACTCCTCACAAGGTCCTTCAACACCTCATCCACAGAAACAGCTCCCCCCTCGGTGAACGATCTGATCTTTGTGATCTGAAGAAACATATTGCTTTGCTGCTCTCTTCTGGCTCTAAAACCAGCTCCAGAAAACAATTTTTAAAATACGTTACCAAATGGTGGGTTTTTGCCGAGATGATTTTAGTAGCCTTGGGGTTCCACAAAACCAAGTCTGCGTCAGCGCCCACCGCGACGCGCCCCTTCCTGGGGTAGCAGTTGAAGATCTTGGCAGCATTGGTACTGGTCACCGCTACAAAATCGTTCTCGTCCATCTTCCCAGAGACCTGGGAAAGAGAAGGGAAGAAGGACCGTCACCGGAGACGCGCCCTGCTCCCAGCAGTAGGATAATACAACAGAGGGTTTTGTTTTTCCTAGACTCTGGGAAATGTAAGGTCTCTGAAAAACAAGACCTTCACAGATAGACCCTAAATCCATGTACAGGCATCTCACATTCATCAAAGATGGTTAAGAATATAGTGCTATTTATCCTATTTATTTATTACCTTAATCTATTTATCTTTGTTCCAAGCCTGCCTAAGACAGAGACTCCAGGGTGGCCGCGTTCCCAACTCCTGGAAGCCCGCCCAGGGATGCCCGCTCCGTGGGATGCGGGCAGAGCCTCGGGGGCTGCTCGGCGGGAGGGCCGGGCGCAGCGGCACGCGGGGACGCAGACTCGGCCCTGCCGGCGCACGCTGGCATGCCGCAGCTCTCCCTCGGCAGCGGAGCTCAGCAGGCTCGGAGGGGCTGCGGGAACCTGTCCCCACCGGAGGGGAGCTGGCAGGCACGGCCATGGCCACCGAGGGCGAGATGCCGTCCCCATCCACCTCCCCAGGCTCCTGCCAGCACCAGGGGAGGAGAGCGGCTCATCCTACCCTTAGGAAAACGTGTCGGAGAGACTTCCTCGTGACCGGGAGTGGGAGCGGCGGGATGATCCCCTACCAAAGCCTTTGAAGACACTTTGAAGGCATTCGACTGTCACAGTTTCTCTCATCAGCAAGCTGCTCTGAAGCAGCAGTCTAGACAGTGTCGCCCCCCCGGGCTCGTTTGAATTAACGAGGACGCCGACATCACCGAGTACAAGCATTGCTCACCCGCACCCGCGCTTTCCCGGGGAACCGGCGCGGTTCGGTACCTACCACGCACTTCTCCCAGATGATGGACATCCGCTCCTCCACGCCGTTGGTCCCCTCGGGGATGAGGGTGAAGTTGT
>WHYT01016926.1:159654-170037 GCA_009806455.1 Tetrax tetrax
TTTTGCAATCACAGTGACAATTTTCCCCAAGGCAAAATATTTTGGTGAAAAAACCACATGGGTCAAAATGTTTCTACATTCACTTCACTTCAGTCAGCTCTCCCACCAACACTCCTCACAACGCCCCACTCAACAGCAGCTTTCTGTCCGAGGCTCAGGTTGGAAGCTGATTTGGGGATGCCCACGGCCTGGAGAGCCACGGCCAAAACACCAGGAGGGTGCACCCGAGCCTCTCCCGTGTCACCCCACGGACCAGCAGCGCCCGCGGAGACGCGCGGGAACGCCTCTGGCTCTTTGGGAGGGATGCCGATAAATTCAACTGTATTAACAGTTTAATACCTAAAACAAGTCCAGCGCTGACATTGTTCTAGTCCACAGCAAAAACAATGATCTTAAACTTTCTGTACGGGATGCAGACTGCGTGGTCACTGCCACTCAGTCACAACCCTGCCCTTCCCAGCAGCCAGGGGATGTTTTCATTTGCTCCTGTTTTTAAAAGCAAACGCAAGGTCCTTCAACACCTCATCCACAGAAACAGCTCCCCCCTCGGTGAACGATCTGATCTTTGTGATCTGAAGAAACATATTGCTTTGCTGCTCTCTTCTGGCTCTAAAACCAGCTCCAGAAAACAATTTTTAAAATACGTTACCAAATGGTGGGTTTTTGCCGAGATGATTTTAGTAGCCTTGGGGTTCCACAAAACCAAGTCTGCGTCAGCGCCCACCGCGACGCGCCCCTTCCTGGGGTAGCAGTTGAAGATCTTGGCAGCATTGGTACTGGTCACCGCTACAAAATCGTTCTCGTCCATCTTCCCAGAGACCTGGGAAAGAGAAAGGAAGAAGGACTGTCACCGGAGACGCGCCCTGCTCCCAGCAGTGGGATAACACAACAGAGGGTTTTGTTTTTCCTAGACTCTGGGAAATGTAAGGTCTCTGAAAAGCAAGACCTTCACAGATAGACCCTAAATCCATGTACAGGCATCTCACATTCATCAAAGATGGTTAAGAATATAGTGCTATTTATCATATTTATTTATTACCTTAATCTATTTATCTTTGTTCCAAGCCTGCCTAAGACAGAGACTCCAGGGTGGCCGCGTTCCCAACTCCTGGAAGCCCGCCCAGGGATGCCCGCTCCGTGGGACGCGGGCAGAGCCTCGGGGGCTGCTCGGCGGAAGGGCCGGGCGCAGCGGCACGCGGGGACGCAGACTCGGCCCTGCCGGCGCACGCTGGCATGCCGCAGCTCTCCCTCGGCAGCGGAGCTCGGCAGGCTTGGAGGGGCTGCGGGAACCTGTCCCCACCGGAGGGGAGCTGGCAGGCACGGCCACGGCCACCGAGGGCGAGATGCCGTCCCCATCCGCCTCCCCAGGCTCCTGCCAGCACCAGGGGAGGAGAGCGGCTCATCCTACCCTTAGGAAAATGTGTCGGAGAGACTTCCTCGTGACTGGGAGCGGCGGGATGATCCCCTACCAAAGCCTTTGAAGACACTTTGAAGGCATTCGACTGTCACAGTTTCTCTCATTAGCAAGCTGCTCTGAAGCAGCAGTCTAGACAGTGTCGCCCCCCGGGCTCGTTTGAATTAACGAGGACGCCGACATCACCGAGTACAAGCACTGCTCACCCGCACCCGCGCTTTCCCGGGGAACCGGCGCGGTTCGGTACCTACCACGCACTTCTCCCAGATGATGGACATCCGCTCCTCCACGCCGTTGGTCCCCTCGGGGATGAGGGTGAAGTTGTCCTTCCCCACTGCCTTCTGCGCCGTGGTGAAGGTGCAGTGAGCGCTGCCGGACACCTGCAGGTCCCCGCTGGGCAAAGCGCGGCAGAGGGCTCAGGGGGCACCCGACAGCATGAGCACCCCCTGCGATTATGCCCACAGCACGCCCCGGCCCTGCCACACCGCTCCTCCGGGCCGGGGACAGGCCCTCTCGCCGGGAAGGGTCCGCGCAGCACGCGCGGTTCGTGTAAACAGCAGCCTCACATGCTATTTATAGAATATTTCTATTCTATTCATGTTCTCTCCTAAAACGACCATTATTGTTAGTGTTTAAGCCAACACTGTAATCTTTGCACCTTCCTTTTGAACCCCGGGTTATTTCAGGGAGCGGCTCTCCGAGCACGGCTATTTTCACGCCAAGGTACGGTTTAGACGAGCGCCTGGATAAGCCCAAGCACCGCGCGCTGCCGGAGGGGCCGGCCCCGGCGCGCAGGCAGGGACCAAGGGAGCAGAGCCCGTCCGGCGTGGGGGGGCGCACGCCCCAGACTTGGGTCAGAGCTGCGGCACACGGAGCTACGCTTGCATTCTGCTGCCTCTTAAGTGTCAGATTTATTGAGATATCTTCATATACTGTGCGAGATATAGTTTATTATATAGTATATAGTAAGTGTATTAAACACTTTTGTTAACAGCTGTTTATCCTCCTAGGACAAAAATCATATTTTAGGGAGTTCTAAGAAGTGTTTGTTTATTTTTTTAAAATATGTATGGAATGCAATTTTTTTCACCATTGCGAAATGCCTGCTTGGTCCCTGCACGGCTCCAGGGATGCTCCTGCCGGCCCCTGGGGCTGTGCCGCGTAACTCCGAACGTGGGAACAACCCCACATGGTGACGCACCCTAAAAGCTTCCATTTCGCACATTTTAAAGCCTTGCAAATGCCCAACACTGCTTCCATAAAATCCTTCTTCTTGCTTCAGCGCTTTCCCCAGGACAGGACCCAGCGAGGGCGGCCGTGCCGCCACGGGACTCACCAGGACAAGAGGGAGGTGAGGTGATCCGGCGTGCTGGGGTCGGGGCTGATGGGGGGAGACGTGACGAAGGCGGCGGCCTTGGCCCAGTTTTTGCTCCAGTAGTGCGTCCCGTCGGCGCCCAGGCTGGCGGTGACGGGCTCGCCGTACACAACCGCGCCTGCGGAGCAAGCGGTTAACGAGGGCACGCGCGCGTCCTGCAGCCTCCGGTCACAAACACCGCCGTAACGACAGCAGACCTTTCGCTTATCCGCGGTCTGCGCAGTATCTCAGCTCTGTAAACTCACCCTCATCCCGCAGATTATCTCATACGACTGGAACACGCTGTCAAAACAAGCTCTGCCCCCATCTGTTTTCTCCTTAGGCCAAAGCCGTGCTCGTGTCCACAAACCACCGTGCCCTCCAAACCAGAGCGGGCCCCGCGCAGAGGCTCCTCCTTCGGCTGGGGCGGCCGCGGGCCCTGCCGGCCCCCGCTACCTCCCACCCTCCCCCAGTGTGAACCTGGACCTTGCTCCAGATCCACTTTCATTTAGCTCATGACAAACGAGTGAATTATTGCCTTTTTTCAGCTGTGTCTACTGAGATCCAGGTGCCAAAGTCTCAAGCACATCTCAGATCTTCCCAGCTCAGAGCAATTAGCTCCGCGCACTCTGTGAAGAAAAGCCAACACCACGTTTTCGCACGTCTAAAACGTGAGAGAACGGGGGTGATAACGAGTTCTTAAACCTCGCAGCTAGAACGACGCTCCTGGCCACACGTAAACAGGCTCAACCGGCGCGCCAGCACGACACAAGGCTTTACCTTTTCTCTTGGCCCGGGCTAAGACGTCTGCCGCCCCTCTGCTCATTATCTTGGTGACGTACAAGGGGCAGTTGGCTTGCTTCGCGATGGTAATGGCGCGGTACACCGCCTCTGCCTCCACCTGCGGGCACCACAGCACAGGCAGAAGTCGTCTGGGGCGCGGCGGCTACTGCCGCAGCGGGGGTTCCGCGCCCGGGCAGCTCTGCCGCAGGACTGGAGACCCTACCTCCTCGGGGCGGCTGAGGACGTGCCCTTCCGGCCCGGTAATCCCCAGCTCCAGCAGCCTCTTCTGCTCCTAGATGGACAAAGGTGAGCGGTCAGGGATACCAATGACCTGCGGGGAGCAGCGCGGGACACAATGCCTTTTCAGAAGGACGATGGAAGTTCATGGATACGAGGAAGCGATGCTGTCTGTACCTGTGACACCCCATAAACCGCCGCGGCTGCTTCCCAGTAGGCCCACCTCACGCTGGGGAAGCGTTTCTGGACCGTGCACCGCTACGTCCCAACGGCACCTTGGGGCTCTCCCCGCGCCGCTGGAGGATGCCGGACCCCTCACGCCGAGGCAGTGCTAGATACGACGCGCGGCTACAGGGAAGGCACAGACGGCTCCCTGCTGTCTCTGAAAGGGGATGCCCAGCACAGACCCCCGCCAGCCTCCGTTCTGTGATGTCCTGTATCGTGCGACGCTCCCACCGAGCTGGCATTACCCGCACGGACATTACTCAACGCTACGGACCAGATCTCGCGGGCTTTAAGGATCCTGCTTGCAGAGGATGGTTATTTCTCCAGCTGTGGTACTCCTACTGCAGACATCCCCCAAGTTTGTCCCTAGGCTTGAGATCATCACACTGGCAGCTTGAAGAAATACCTCGGGAGACACTGATCTGCTTGGGATGACATTCCGTTTCCCAGCCAGCTGAAGGTTTCTCGGATCAAATCCCGGGGAGGCGGGAATTAGCCTTTATCCTGTTTGTCCAGATAAGCCCATTTGAAGGGCTGGGACCCTGCTTTCCTTCTAAACTCTCCTCCCGCACCAGACCGAACGCTGGTGCGACCATAAGCTGAAAGGAACTGCAAGTCTACTTCTACCTTGGCTCACCTCCCTGCAGCGCGTAACCTAAGATTTTATTTTCTAAAGATGAAAAGGCCAAACAAGGAACGTGAGCCAGGTCTGCAATAGCAATGAGGTTCCCAAGCACCGTTTCTGGAGATAGACATTGCCAAGCGTCAGGTATGTTATCTGAAAAGATCCCAACTTCTTTATTTCCTCAGCTACTCAAGGCCTTTAAAGAAGACAGATAATGTGATAAAGGGTCACTGAAGGCAGCCGGCCATCCTCCAAGGAGCCCCAAAACGTACTTGTTGGGACCACTGAGCAGTCCCTGTAAACATTTCTGTGACGACACCAAGCGTCCAAGGAACGGGGAGGATGCTGCTGATGCGAGCAGCTGCCCCCGGTCCTCCCACACACGCTGCGCCCGGGGCTTGGGTCATCACCTTACGCCGAGAGCAGATCCCCTCCGGAGCGCGGGCGGAGGCGCGGGGGCATCCCTTCCCCGCCCCCCCCCGATGCTGCGAGGCTCGGTGCCCACGCGCACACTGACCACGGCCGCTCCGCCCTGCAAGGCCACGAGCTCGGCTCGGCTTTTGCCGGCAACCGCGCATCACAGCAGGCTGCTGCTCCTCCTCCCCTCCAGATCGTTCCATCTCTACTCAACTTGCAGCCCCAGCTGAAGGCTAAAAGCCTGCTGGCACCGCTCCATCTTCCCCAGACACTACAGCCCATCCATTAACGTCGGCACGCTGCCGGAAATCAGAACGCGCCGGCCAACCCTCAGTTCAAACGGCTGACACCGTACCTCGTCGATGATGTCCCCGTTCTCAGCGTGCACTTGGGCAATGGCCCCCAGGTCGCGGAGGATGCAGAATATTTCGTACATCTGCCAAGAGAGAGCGCGTAGCCCAGCGTCAGGCAAACGGCAGCTCTCGCTCGGGGCGCGGGCAGCGACGTTGGGCGCAGGCTGGCTCTGTTACCTGGGCATCGGTGCACTGCAGCCTGTCCTTGTAGGCCATGAAAACCAGGAAGGAGTTCACACCTTGAGAAAAGAAAACGAGGCGCGTTTAGCGTCACGGCCGAGAACTCGGGGACCTGGTACGACCCGAGCAGGGGCCGTTCGGAGCGGGGGGGCAGAGGGGTGTGCCAGCTGGGGTTGGGCCGAAAGCAAAGCACGGCGAAGGGCTGAAACAGGGACTGTCCCCAGAGGAACTGAACCCCAAAGCCAGGGAGCCGTGAACGGTAACACACGTCTGCGTCGGGATGCGCCAGAACCGAGCAGACCCAGCCCGTTTCTGATTTTAGGCTCTCCGTACCCTGCTCCCAACACACAGGATCAAATGCATTGCCCCCGGGAGGAGTTTTCCCTCCAGTGCTGGTTTCTATTGTCATTTATCCTCAACTTCTTTACGATAATTGTTTTTGAATCGGTGTATTAGTGCTAAGACTAAATTACAGCCAGAGATGAGACTCTCGAACACCGGAGCACTTATTTACTGCGCTGCTGTTTCGCTGCAGAAATGGACGGGCGGTACTTTGCATACGGCAATCCTAATTTCTATAATTTCTACCTGACACAAAGGATGGCTCATGCAGCCCTGAGCTGTGTTTTATAGGGGTAGAGGTGACAGCTAATCCCAGACTACGATCAAATTACAAAGGAACTGTGTTTGATGTGAGCATACAGATGAAAAATACCCGGTATAAGCTGGCATAGCTACATTACTTCAGCTGCTCCGCATTTTAATAGGAAATTCTCTGCAAATCTCTATGTTAATTGACCAATTAAGCCCTTCCTTGCAAGACTGCAAATTACACTGGAGCCATTTAGCTCTACATTAGCATATCTGAAAGCTCCAACCATGGAAATTCGCACTGATGAAACACGCGAATTCCTGCCGCGTGAGCTGCTTTCCAGTAAGCCGCATCCAGCGGATGCTTCAGGATGCGCAGGAGTTATGGGCAGAAACGAAATCTCTGTGGAAAGCCTAAAGCTTAGTTTTATTCTGTAAGCCCTGTCTTGAACACTTTTATTCAAATACTTTTCTGTACTTCGGCAGCCTGAATCGGGGTGCCCGCTACCACTGCTGTGGGTTCCACACCGATTTTCGTGGGGGACAGGGGGACTTGCAGGGCTACTGCCAGAACACAGCTCCTGTCCTCACCCTTGTCCTTCACCAGGGCTTCCAGTTCCTCCTTCAGGCTCTCGTGCCAGCGCGGGACGTCGACGTGCAGCGAGTAGTCGCAGCAGGCCTGGCCGTCGGCGGTCTCGCGCCACCGCTCGTAGGCGGCCAGCAGGCCGGTCCCCGCGTCCGGGCAGACGTGGTCAACTGGGGAAACAGGGCGCAGCGTCAGCGCGTCTGCCGGGGAGCGGGACGGAGGGATGCCCCGAGGGCGGCCGCGGGCCACGCGCCTGCGCGGGACCTCCCCGCTGTGACATTTTAACACTTCAGAGCATTGATTAAAGATGAAGGACAACCAATTTCCCAGATAACGCGAAACAAATGGAACGGACTAACTCCGGGTGACAGCTACTCTTATCCCAGTTCTTCACACAGCATCCGAGGGGGGCTGGGGACCAAAGCACGGCCTCACGCACTTTTGCACGGCTCTCTCGGACATTTTCCACGGGCCATCGCCCACAGCCCATCAGTTGCTGCACCCCTTCTTTGTTCCTGCTCCCCAGGCACCGAGTGGCACCAGGACCCGAGCCCGGTCCTTCAGGCACAGACTACAGCAGCCCTGGGGCCAGGACAGAACAAAACAGAAATCAAAATTATTTCATGTTAACACGGCAGTGGAGCCCGTGCTCACAGAGCTGAAAAACGCCTATAAAAACAAAGCTGCAACACTATTAAAAGCATATTAAAAGATGTTTATGAAGTTTTCTTCTCTTTCCCTGTCTTAGGAGGGGAAGCAGGAGCAGCTACACGTTTTTAATACACGTGTGCAGCAAAGGAAGGAGGTTCTGTAAGGCACAGAATGCATTTTAATGAGTTTTGTCTTGCTTTGATTTCTAGAGCAAAAATTAACATTTCTCTGCTGTGAGGGTAAATCATCTCCGCCATGATAAAAGGCCCCGTGCATTTTGCTAAACAACGTTCTACTTAGAAGCCTGTTGGGACGCCGCTCCATCTTACTGATCATCGTGGTTCCTCCCGCCAGCGCTGCTCTCGTGCCTTGGTAGAAGCCATCAGCAGGGGCCATGCCCATGACGGGCGCCTGCAGCCTGGTATGGACATCAATGCCCCCCGGCATCACCAGCTGCCCGTAGGCATCAATCGTCTTCGCACCGCCAGGAACAACCAGGTTCTCTCCGATTTGTCTGAAAACAGTAGTGTGATCTGTTCATCGGCATCAACTTTTGAGTTGTTGGGGTTTAGCCCCACCCAGCAGCTAAAACACCATGCAGTCGCTTGCTCACTCCCCACTCCCTGCCTCCCCAGAGGGATGGGAAGAACTGGGAAAAAAACAGAAGGCAAAACTTCTGGGTTGAGAAAAAAACGTTTAACAGAACAGCAGAGGAAGAGAAAACAGATGGAGAACAAAACAGAACATACCACAGCCCACAATTTCCAGTACAGTACTCACAGGGGATCCTGATGCCCAGCTCCCTCCCCAGCAGCCAAACCTGCCCCCCAGCCCCGTCCCCACTTTATCCCCTGAGCAGGAGCCCCATGGGGTGGGGCAGCCCTGGGGCTCATTGGGGTAACCTGTCCCAGCTGTGGGGTAACTGGTAACGATCCCAGCTGGGTCCCCAGCCACGGGGGCCAGGCTCCAGCCCCCCTCCCAGCTCTGGTGAGTTAACTCTGTCCTAGCCAGAACCAGGACACAGGTGAAGATGCAAACCCAGCGCTGCTTGTAGCACACAGGCTCCTCGCACCCAGGGCCAGGTTGTCCCCGGGAGAAGGAGCTGCGGGCAGGGAGCGCGGCCCAGCAGTACCCATCCCACCCCTCCCAGCACCGGCACTGGCTGGGACACACCAGGCCGTCACCCTTGGGACCCTGCTCGGAGTGGAGGAGCTGCTGAGGTCTCAGCCGGACTCTGCACAGCACTGCATCATTCTTGGAAATTACATCACCAAACGCAAATGTTTAACTTACTTTATTAAACCGTCTTCCACATAAACGTCTGCATAAAATGACTGATCATCGTTGACAATTTTTCCTCCTTTGATTAGAAGCTGGTCACTCTAATGGAAAAAAAAACCACACTTTTTTTCGGGACTACTTTATTTAGATGCCACTTTGCTGATCCTGAGCTTTCACTAAGTCTAGGAGTTAGCACTTTGCCCCTCCATCACACCGGTTTAGTGACCATCCACGCTGCTCTACACCAACACCCAGCTCTATTTTGCAAAGCCAACCATGCAAACCCATCGTCTGAGAGAAGCACAGATCCCCGCGGAGCCGGTGCAAGCGTGGGGCGTAGGGACAGCGCAGCCGAGCCCCTCAGCGCCGGGCGCCAGCGCGTGTGGGGTCCCAGCCGGCCGAGGGGAGCGCGCTGCAGCCCCCGCTGCCTGACCTGCCTCGCCAGAGGCATGCGGCCCTCACCACGGCCCACCCGGGGCTCCAGAGCAAGGCCGGGGCTGACCCAGGCCCTCAGCCACTCCGGCAGGTCTGTGAGACATCGTTCAGCAGCTCAGCCATGCACCTGCCCCCTCCGTCAGCTCCGGCCACGGAGACTTTGCATCCATTAACTCGGTAATTTACCGACAGCGGTGAGTGCTGGCAGCCTTGTGAGGCAGATAACGCCTCGGGGACTTTCCTCGCTTCAAAGCAAGACACCAGGACAGCTGTCAGATTTACAGCAGCGGTATTTCTGTAAATGTGGAACCGTGGCCTAATTGGAGAGGATTCCCTTCCTGCTCTCTGCTGTTGCTACAGAAAATATTACCACGGCTGAATCGGGCACCACAAAGAGCACAGACACGGCCGAGGGGTGCGGGAGCACGTGGCGACAGCCCAGGCGATGACCTGCAGCGTGCTGGGGCACAACGGCCTGACTGCTTCCCGGGGTCCGGATTTAAACAGCACCACGGGCAGATAAACAGCTATTACAGAATTGCATCGTGGTTTTAAAAGTACCGAGGCTTTTACTGCATCTTTATTGTTTTCCCTTGTCCCAGAAAATCAATCAGAAGCTTCTGTGCTGGCTGCCCCACGGGAGCCCTACGGCCCCTCCCCTTGTGGGGCCCATCCCCATCCCACCTCCATCTCATCCTCACGCCACCCCTATCCCTATCCCTATCCCTATCCCCATCCCCATCCCATCGCATCCCGTCCTCATCCTCACCCCCACCCCACCCCTATCACCATCTCATCCCTATCCTCACCCCATCCCATCCTTTCATCCTCTGTCCCCACCTCCCTCCGCACGCCCCCGGCCCGCTCCCGCAGTCGGTAACGCAGCCCGTCACGCAGCGCCGGGACGTTTTGAAAGGAACTCAGCGAGCAAAACAAGGGGAAAAAAAGAAAAGCGGCATCGCTCCCGCCCGTTGCCCGGAGTCCCACGGGGCAGGGCGGTCCCCCGGCTCCGCCGCTCCGGGCCGGGGCCGGGCAGGGCTCAGGGCCCGCAGACGCCCCCCGCACCCCCCTCCCAGCCCGTTCCGCGAAACAAAGCCCGTCCGAAGCGCGCCCCGTCCCGGCGCCCCGCGGGTGGGGGGGCCCCGGCCGAGGACAAAGCCGCGGGCTCGGCCCGGGCCAACAAAGGGAGCGGCGGGGCGGGGGGGGTGTGTCCGGCCCCCAGCCCCCTCCCCGCGCGTCCGGACCCACGGG
>WHYT01016926.1:185498-230878 GCA_009806455.1 Tetrax tetrax
CCGGGGTGTCTCAGTTGGGTGAACGGTGCTTACGAGTGCATTCGTAATACATTGACAGATACTTTTCATGTAATTGGGAAATGATGGTAGAATGCTGTTTAAAAAGCCGAATCTATGAGAAGACAGTCATTATGGCATTGGAAAATATGATACGACAGCTATAAAATATATTTACATTGTGTTACGTATAAAATCTTAGATAATACAACCACTTGTTACACACCCAGAAAACATAAATAGCACCACTTTGTTTTCCAACTGAATAAAGGAACTTACAATATTTGTCTTCTCTATTTGCAATAATGTGGATTTAAAAAAACTTTATTAGCACTTAACCCTTAGAGAAATCTCTATTTGTAATGTATAAGCTGTCAGTTTAGGGCTGGAGTCCCTTAGGCAGTACGTGCACCACAGCTGGAAGGGCTGACGAGGCCCAGGAGGAAACAAAGCCGTCAGCGGGGCAGAGGGGGATCGGGAATGTCGCATTTGGGGGACTCACCGAATCCTTAGGGTGCAATAGCACCATAAAGCCCACCCAGTCCAACCCCCCTGCCAGGAGCAGGGACATCTCCAACCACATCAGGTTGCTCAGTGCCCCGTCCAACCTGGCCTTGAACGTTTCCAGGGATGGGGCGTCCACTGCTTCTCTGGGCAACCTGGGACAGTGCTCCACCACCCTCAGCGTAAAAAATTTCTTCCTTATGCCTAACCTGAATCTGCCTCCCTCTGTTTTAAAAGCATGACCCCTCTTCCTGTCCCAAAAGTACTGTAACGGTCCCTGCTGCTGCGTTAGCAGAACATCTGTTCCACTGCTAAATCCGCAGCCAAGTCTTCCGTACTGTTTGAAAATCCCAATTAGAGAGCACAGTAGGGGATCAAACCGTGCCCCTGGTTCACCTGCTCTGTACTCCATCGGCTCTGAACAGCGACGGAAACCAACCACTGAAACAGCTCTGCCAGACCGAAAAGTAACGACAGCACGACAGTCTGTCGAGACCCTGGCTGCTCACAAGCGTTATTTCTTGTTAGAGATCACCAGGTCACAGAGGAGATCAGCTGCGGCACCAACGGATGGCATTTGAGAAGGAGGGGTTTCGGAGCGGTGGGGAGCCAGGCAAGCCATAAACGCGGAGCTAAAGCAGAAAATGCAGGCTGACACCCATCGCATCTGGGCTGCTCCGGGGGAAAGGCGGCCCAAGGGCAGGACAGCCCCGGCTCAGCCCCGCGTCCTCCGGGCTGGAGGCAGCTGCTTCATCCTCCTCTTCCCCAGACCTTCTCACGGCAGTTTTCAGGAAACATAGCTACAATTAACACTCTGAGAACTCTGCTAAATTACACATCTGCAGCCTTTAGGATTCTACAGTCGCAATTAGCAAAGGCTGAAGAGGTTGCTTTGATGTGACGATGTACGAGTGTTCTTCAGTCCTTTTACCTTCAGGACCATCACAGCATTGCTACGGCAGGCTGGTGTCTCCTCCACAGCCCTTCTGACACTCGTATCATCAATTTGTTGTGTCCCTAGGGCGTGTTCTTGTTTGTAACACGAAGGAGGGCGGCCACTGGGGCGATCTGTCTTTAGAACAAGCCATTGACAGAACAAATTTCCTACATCTGCCTCTACAGATCTGCGTTACTTGGACGTGTTCTCCTTTCCTGGGGAGGTTTATCTGGAATAAATGCCCTGTCCGTTACGCTTTTCCGTGTGTGCTCTCCCGCGTCAGCTGGATTCGCTGACCATCTGTAGGAATTAGTAACTTACTGGGAATTGTGTGACTCAATTGGTTGGTCTGGGGCTGGGCAGGCAGACACACGGCGTCTCTGTGTCTTCATGAAACCTGACTAAACCCAGGGAACTGGAAGCTTAAGATGTGATAACACAACATCCTAGCAGCTAATAATGCTAAATAGTAAGTAAAATATTCACTATTCTCACCCAATTATCTAACCACAAATCTTCAGAATTGTGGCTCTTCCCAATGCATCAAAAGACCACGTTTTTGTGCTTATATATACCTATCATAACAGCATCGGAAAGGATACACAATGTGCACAACGTCCAAGTTGGAAGGGACCCATAGGGATCACCGAGTCTATGATGGCACACATGACACTATCAGACAGCTGTACGGCTTTTTGAGTCCTATTACACGAAATCTTTATGAATAAAGAACACGAATTCACAGAAAGTCGTGCCTATCAGCACTGTGAACTAGTCATAAATAATTAAGTTCAATCTAGATAATTTGCCTTACTGCAGACTACTGCAAGCCTTGCGAATTAACGCTATGCATATATAAATGTATTTGTATATATATATAGGGGTTGTGCACACAAACATCTTCATTTACAAACATAAGGCATTTTAAAAAATAAGTTCACTTTATAATAGATTTTTCCAGCTAATTAATTCTTCAGGCTAATGCTGAGTTTGGTACATTATCAAAATCTGTGTCCTTGTTATTTACAAGAACTCAGCAGGAATAAAATTAAGGGGAAGAACACTTCGGACTCAATGACAACTGAATCTGCTCTGCCCGGGAGTCGTTTGGAGCACGAATGATTAAATAAATGATTATCTGTAACAACAGCTCCGTGGACCAGGCTTTTACAATGCAAATCTCAGTTCTGCATGGAGTTACACTGAATGTGTATTTTGATCACAATTACTGATTTGTTGTTTCTACCACTGTGGTAAGACGGGTGAAGCAGGTCGTCACTGCGGAGCGCGTCTGGTCCGTGAGGCACGCCGGGAAATGCTCGGGTTCCGCAGAGATGTCCCGGCGGGGATTTGCTCCAAACCCCAGGCTCTTTTCTGAGAGAAAGACAGGGGAAGGAGGCGCCTGCGGGCTGGAGGGGGAGGCAGAGGCGGCACAGAATTGCTGCTGCTCTGCCCGAATTTACGGGAGGTTCACGCTCCGAGCCAGCTCCCTGCTGCGCTCTCCGAGACAAGAGCACCCGCATGAATTGTGTGAATTGTGCTGTGTATCGTCTGCCCCTGCAGCAAACCAGCGCGGGCTGCTTCGTCCTGGAGAGGGTAAGGAATTGGGCCAGGTCCGGAAAGCACAGCGGAGAGTCACTGCCGTGATAAACCAGCTGCTCTGATTTGAAGGAAAATCTCAGCAGGCCTGGTTCAAATTGTTTTCCTGTCAGCAAAACAGTGAAGAGCAGCCTCTTCACAAACAGAGACCTCTCCGTGATGAAAGAGCCTTCCTTCCCCGCGCGCCTCAAACCTGCACTGCACTGCAGCTCCCGTCCATGAGCACCGGCGACGTCGCTGCTCCCGCCCGAGGACCTCCGTCTCATCTCATCTCACCTCATCTCTAAATTCAGACTGACATTGTCATTTCTGTGCACTCCAGTTCCTAACAACCCCTGAAACATTGAAGCTGAAATACTGTGCAACGAGACACCCTAGACTTTTACACAAATTGACAATTATTAATCTGCCGGAACTCGCCTTATTAACCGAGCCACGTTCTGGTCTTTTCTGAGACCCAGACGGTTACACAAGATTTACATCGCAGTAAAAACGAGCACCCTTTGAGAGATTTCCTCTGTATCTTCCCAGGAATGCCATTTGCTCAACTCGAGTCTTCTTGATGGCTTGAAACTCTCCTACACAGTTCACTTTAAACAGAGATGCTTTGGGTCGTCCTGCACAGCAAAGACTCACCAATTAGTATTCTAATAACGCAGGTCATTAGCCTTACCTCTGCGCCCCCCGTGAAGAAAGCCCTTTAAACCCCTTTCAAAATGCAGGAATATCTCCACACACAGAGGGCAGCTGATAGGACACTGCCGGAAAATTCAAGCTCCAGTAGCTCGTCACCTCCCCTGTGCATCGTTTCTGGATGAATGTGCTGCTGACCTTCAAAGAACCCAACCTCTTCTGACAACTACAGCGCACCAATAAAAAGCAATTTGATTACGGGATCCAGGCATCAAGTCATTTAAAGAAAAGTCACTGTCTGTGAGCAAACAGGTTCACAGGGACAGGTCCGGCGCCGGTGCAGCGGAAGGTGACCCCGCGGGAGCTCTGCGGGCGCTGGCTGCGAGAGATGCGACCTGTGTGGCAGTGCGCGCTGCGCATACTACCCACGGGCAAATACGGAGATCAGCTCCGGAGATTTGGAACGGGTATTTCCAACCGCCGCCTGCAGTAGGAAATACATCGTAGATTCTTTCTTAGAAATGGTAACACCACTTGTAAAATAATTTCTACTGAGGTAAGAAACACAAGGGCTAGAGGAGCAGAAGAGACATGGGTTACTGTCGGAGCTCACGTCCATGAGGAGCCCAAAGCTGGTGCTGCTGGTCAGCATCACTGACAGTTTTGGGGGGAGAAGCCCCTCCCCACACTCCTGAAGCATGCGCTAATCCACGGCGCCAGTTCAGCACTGTACCCTCTGTTAGAGAGGGGCCTTCTCTGCATCCTTCTATCACTGAAAAAACGTAAATAATCTGCTTTTAATGTTAATATTTTCAATGTTTTAATTAAGATTAAAATAATTAAGATTGTAACTACAGCACTATCTTCTACTACCAACAGGAAACCTCACAGTCATGAATCAAACTGGATGGCCGCCCTGATGCGATCCTTTGCGGAGGGAATATCTGTAAGGGTGAGCGCAGAACCGATTCCTGTCATTCCAGTTTATCTGTGCGGGTCTTCAGTCCCTGTTAACGTGACGTAACACCTCGGAGGTATTTATCAGAGGGAATTTCTTTACAAAAGACATTGTGCGGTCACGATGGGCAACTACTTTTCCTCAAACGCGCGCTGTACCAACTCCCTCAGGGACCAGTCTCACAGCTCTCCACTTCAAGACGCAGGAGGAGCTCCAGCCAAGGCCACCGCCCGCAGCCAGCCCTCCTGGGGATGGACGGGACCTTGGGGCTGTTTGTCTCTCCGTCCCCCCCAAGCAAGGCAACGTGGAAGGGGTCAGGAAGGACCGAAACTCCCTCTTCCCGGGCACGGCTCCCTGCTGGGGTGGGGAAGTGGGACACATCCCCACTGACCTCCCACGTTGTCTGGGTCTGATAGAGCAGCAGTTTCTGACCCTACAGCACAAATTTTCCACCTTCTCTTTCCCCGCAGGCTGACCCCGCTGGGGGGTTTCTCCCCGATCCGGGACCCCCGGGCTGCCCCGCTGTGCCGAGCCCGCTGCCCCACTGCCTGGCACGGGGCGTGCGCCGGCCGCCCTTCGCTCCCACCCAACGGGAGTGCCTTGCCTGGCTGTGACATTTGCACTCGGTGCAGAATTAACACAGACATTCGGTGCGTACATATCACTTTCATAAGACTTTGGAAACGGCAACTGTCTCTGTGCCTGCACATATGTATTTATATACCCACACATATTTAATCAAAATGTTATGAACGTGAGAAGTTATGAACATGTTACAAATATGAGAAGCTAAGCAGTCATAAACTAAGAAATGCCAGAAAAAGGCGCTCGTCGGACCTCGACCAGCCTCCTGCAGCGGTGCCGTCTGACGCCGCTGCGCTCGCAGCCTGCGATCCCTGCTCAACACCTCTCCCTGCCTCGCCCCTCTCTCCAGAGCACCTTCCAGCACATTCCGGGCCGCAGCCAGCATCCCACCAGGAAAGGCTGGGCGGGTTGGGTATTTTTTGAGTATTTTCCCTAATTCTTAATGAGACTTAATGAAGTCCAGCAAGCACTGGTCTTTCTGGGCACGACAGACTCCCCCAGCAGCAGAGATTTCTTGCCAGCCATCTAGCTGGGTTCTGGTCCCCCGTCTAACATTCCTCTATTCTTCAACAGTCTTAAAAGAAAAGCAGCTTCAGGCAGTTCTAGGGTGACCGCCGCTACCGTCCCCATCATGTTTGCCAGCCAAGTAATTCACTGCCAGCATAAATTAGAAGAAAAAGCAAGTGAAATTGTGAATTAAAATACTTTTCTGGATATTATTTGTCTTTTCAATCCAAAATGAAAAGTATTTCCATCTATTGCATTTAAAATATGCATTGTTTACAGTAGCATGATTGCTTGCTGCTCACACAAATTTGCCAGTGCATTTCATTACCTACCGAGTAATTTCTTATTAAGAGTGAGCACTGCTCTAAAAGCATAAAGTTACCGTTTGTGATTGTATCACACTGAAATCCAATACCTAAATCACTGAAGTAAAAGACAGATAAATAACTAAAGTTTACACAAAGACTTTGGTAACTTCACATTTTCTCTGTGTTATCACCAGAAGCATTTTAACCTGAGCAAGAGGCGTGTGAAGAAGTGACCTAGCATACACCATCACATAACGCACGGGTTTCCAGTTGACCAGTCCTACCTGATAGGAGCTCTGGTTTCGCTTCCGGCCTCGTGCTTCCAAAGGATGGGAAGTTCCTCTGCTGCATCCTGCGCCTCAGGGACCTTCGTGGCACCGCGGCCGTGGAAAGCTGGGACGGGAGCTTGCTCTTGCCTTCCCCGACAGCCCCAGGTTTGTGCGCTCGGCTGCAGTTCATCTGATGACTCACACCGGTGGGATTTCTTCCGGATTTTCCCTCTTTCACCTGTTTTTCTAGAAGATCCATTTTTCCTTCCTGGCTCCTGCACCAGCCTCCTGGGCTCGGGCTCCGCGGTGCTGGTGCTCCCTTGCCTCAAGGTGACAAAATCTTCCGTTCCCTCCTGCCGCTGCCCCAGCCCAGAGCGTGCGGATCAGGGATAGCGTGTTTTCCATTCACTCTTTTCCAGGTTGAACTTTTTGCTGGGACAATGTTAAGTCTTTTGCTGTCATTCAGGGACAGCAAATTATAAATTACTGTGCCATTTTTCTCGTGGTGCTGTGGGCCATGGTCTACTGAAAACTCCCCCCAAAATTACGACTTGATTTCTCGAAGGGTTCAAACAGCTTCATGTTGCTCCCTAAAACTGGGCTTGCTTTAATACTCTGTGTTATGACAAAATACCTTGGAACAAAGCACTTCATTCTCTTTCACACTTATATTTTTGTGAGTTACTCCTCTGGAATCTTCTTTCAGGACAGATTTTTAAATAACTATGAATAACAAATATAAATGTGTGACATAGAAAACAGGACACGGTCACTTCCACAGAGAAGCAATTTACTGCCTGCTCAGCAGGGAACCAAAATATATTCAGTGTATCTGAATCAGGATACTGCTCCCTGCGTAAAGCTGAGAGCTGTTCCAAGCAGCAGAGCCAGGACTTCCATGGAAAGTCAGTTCCAGCAGCAGAGCCAGGACTCCAGAAGGAGCCAGTGGCTGTAGGAGAGGGAGGGGGTTTTTGGCTTTCTTTGTCAGCTTAGTTCGAGCTTCTCAAAATGCTCAGTCAGAGGTTTCAGTGGCGCAGATGCCGCCTGTGCAGAAATTTCCACGTGTCCTAGTTCAGCGTCAGTCTAGCAGGGTCAGAAGGATTGCATCTTCCAGCTCCAGTGGCAAAATATGAGAGATATTTGGGGTTTTTGAAACAACAAGGTCTCTTTTTCTATCTTGGCAATCAGTGCTGCCTTCTTGTTGACAAGAGTCGAAGCAATTCCAGCTTCCTCGGTAGGCTGAAACAAGAAAAGATGTAAAAGCATGGATCAAAGAAAAGCGTATCTGGGCAAAAGTAACATGCATGAAATTTTTGTAAGGTTTATATTTATTGAAATCTGTTTGAATTGTACAGCTGATAAAAAAGGACTTGTGCTGTATCCTATGGACTGATGACTGGTGGGGAACGTTCCCCTCAATGCCATCCCTGTCGCGGCGATTTCTGCCATCCCTGGAAGCACAAGCAGACTGGCATTTCATCTCCTGTGGGGTGGGCAACGGCTGGGGCGCTGAGGCCTGGTGCTGGCAGACACAGGGAGTTATAAACGACACGTCCCTCCCCAGCCGCTCCTGGTTCTTTAGCCTGAAGACAGGACAAGCGAATGCAAGGGGTTAAATCCAGCTGCCAGCGTGTCAGGTGGCCCAGCTGCGCAGGGAGGAGTGGTGGCTTTTAGGGATTTCCATTTTGGGTTACCTGGGGCACCCAGGAGCCCTCCCCAATACCGCTGAAGCCAGAGCAAGGCTCGATGCTCTAGGAGATGAGAAGGGCAGGCCAGAGGTGACCCCAGGGCTTACCTTCTGCGTGTGGCCTGAGGACTATGACCAAAGAATGAACGCTAAAGAGAAAAATAAAAACAAAAATAAAAACTGAAAAGGGGAGGGAGGAGAGGAAAAAATGGAAGAGAAGAAAGAGAATAAGAGTTTACAGTGTGTTTAGCTGAGAAATAAGCTGTGGTTAGAGACAGAGTGCAACACAACTTTCTGTTGAGAAGAAATGTAAAGTGTGAAGTGAGCTGCGAGGGCTCGGGGCTCGGCTCGGCTCGGCCAGAGCTCAGCATCCCTTGGACTGATGAGAGGCGTCTCCTGCCCCGGCGCAGCCCAGCCCAGCCACAGCCAAGGGCTCAGGAAAAACAGGGAGGATAAAAATCAGCAATTCTTCTGATAACCTCAAAAAACCCCCAAATGCCACACTGCTAAGGTTAGGGCTTAGTCTCAGGTGAAAGTCCGGCTCAGCCCCAGTTGTACCTGAACAAGTTCTCCTAGGGCAATCTCACTACAAACAGATGGTTTCACAGGAGGTGAATTTTGGGGTAAAATTCAACAGTTATGGCTTGGCCAGAGCACAGCGCGCTGGCATGAACCCCCCGCTCTGCCCCGTGACCGCAGCTGCTGTGGCTGCAGGAGAGGAGAGGAGAGGAGAGCAGAGGGAGCCCCTAATGCAAACGCTGGGGACGGGAGGGAGAAAAGGTCCCTGGCTCCTTCTCCGGAGCACGGGCTAACCTCCTCCCGCTGCTCTCCGGTGCCTCTCCATCTTCCCCTTCCTGGGGGCAGGGGGACCCCTGCAGCCCTGCCACGTCCCATACTTAGGGCTTTACTGAAGGGTAACAGGAGGAGAGGCTCAGTTTAGCCTGGCAACCTTTCCTTCTCAAAGGGACCAATGCCAATGCAAAACGCTTTCCTGGAGCACCCTTACATTAGCTCGCTGCGCTAACAAACACAAACTTTTTATAAGATTGTTTTCTTAACCCAGGTGAAATGAATAATATATGGTCATGTGCACACACAATAACTGTTTCATCTGCTTTACCTTACCTTTTCCTCTAACTCTTTTATTTGTCTTTTTTGGCCTTCAATTCTTTCTTCTAGCTCTTTAATTCTCTGTCAGATTTCAAATAAAAAAATATTTATTAACCAACCAAATACAGATGTACCCAGAAGATACAGTATTTTTGGAGATATAAATCGTATGTGCTGTGCTTCTAAAAAAAATAAATTGGGTTTTAACCTGTAGACGAGTCCTCTATGAATGTCACTATGCGCCACAAATTCATGAAAACCAAAATGTCCTGTTTGCAGGGATTATCCAGGGCAAATAAAAACCTGGCCCCAGGACCAGCCATTTCCAGTACGGCTCTCTGAGGAGGGGCTGGTGCTCCCGAGTTCATTACGTTTCCACCTGAGGGACCGTCCCACCCCAAATCTTGCCATGCCCGTCACCGGCGCCTACCTGCTGTGCGTGTTGAATGAGCTCCATCCTTTCCCGCAGGATTTGGGCATCCCTCTCCCGGAGCTCGCTCATCACCTGCCGCTTCCATTGCTCTACGGCGCTCTTCAGTTTCTCTTTCTCCTCTTCTGAAAGAAGTTCGGAAATTTTGGCTCCAGCTTCTTGCTGCAGGGCATCATAGAGCATGGCTTCTAATTCCAGAATTTGCTGATCAAAAACAATATAAGGCTGTCAGCTTGACCTTGTCTCTGGTCGGATGAGGATTTTGTGAGGAACTGAAAGTCCTACTCCGGTAAGGCAAGGGGAATGGCAGTGGGGTGTGTGCTGAGCCCCCCACACAGGGGCAAAACTCTTCAGGGGGCTTTTATACTGGGGGGCTCTGAGCAGGACTGCAACGGAGACGCCCCCCGGGCCCAGCCTAGTCTGCCTCTCAAAAAGTATATGGGGGTCAGCTTCTCCTTTCTGGAGATGGGGAGGTGGCCGTGGGGAGAAAAGGCAAAAAGGAAAGAAAGAAAAGGGAAAAAAAGGGAAAAGGGAAAAAAGGGGGAGGGGGGGGTGGAAGGAAATAAAGGGGAAAGGAAAAGAAAAAGAGGTTCATGAAAGACTCCTTTTGTGAGTTACAGATATGTTTTAAATGCAGTGTTCAGCCTCTCAGTTCACCTACTGGCAGCAGCAGCAGAGGATACGGCACCAGTTCCTCCTCCTGCCAGAAAGGAGCGACTCCCTGCTGCGTGCTTACGGCATTTTGTACCAACTACCCTAAAGCGCCTCGTGTGGAGGCACTTCCAGCACTTCCTCTGGCAGAGCCGCCAGCTCCCAGAGGCTCTCCGCTCAGGAAAAATGTATCTGGTAGCTGGGCTGTGCTCCCGCAGGTCTCGGGCTGCGGAGTCTACACTTCACCGCATGAGGAAACGCCTCCCGCGCACAGACGAACGTGCCCTCCGGATTTATTGAGCTGTGTAAGTGTGTAGGAAATGGACTGGCCATGTTTCCCCAGGGTCACTGGGCCCAGCACCATCCTAGGGCAGGTGACCTGCAAGAAGATGTCTTCTCTTTCAAAGTCCAAGACAAGTGCTATTCTTTCACCCAAGCCAAAATCTTTTTCAGCAAGTTTGATCTAGAGCAAGAGAAAAAGCCACAAGGGATGGCACCTTTGCACGCTCTCTCCAAAGCTGGTGGCATCTCCAGAGCTCTCCACAGCTGCAGGAGAACACAACTGCAATAGCGTGGCTTCAACCCCTGGACGAGCTGGTTGAAAATGCCGTAAATGTTTGTCATGATCATTCAACTCAATTCAACAAGTTTTTCCACCTGAGGTTGCTGGTGGTGTTTTCTTACTACGGTTTAGCAGAGTCAGGATGGAGGAACACAGGCATTTACAAGAATACTAACATCATGGCAGGAGTTACAGACACTGATGAGAACTGAAAGACAGCAACCATGGTGTCTCTGTGGAGAATCTCAGGTTGGATCTCAGAAGACAACTCTGCTTTCACTTTTTAAAAGAATGCCAACACCCTTGCTAACCACAACTGTCTCAGCAAAACACTGCTATTTGAAACACGGATTTCTGGGCCCCAAACCTCAGTTACACAACGGCTATCCCTCTCTGATGATGCTGACTTGTGAAGAACAAAGAGCGCGGGGACATTCAGGGTCTCCAGGCAGCAGCAGTGTCAGGAATCTCTGTGTGAGCCGAGTGCTTCTCGGAGCAAAACTCCCCGCCAGCCACCAAAGGAGTGAAGACCATGCAAAAAGCTTAGCGGCTGCGGCTGGTAATCTTGTTGGCTGCAGTTGGCGGGGCAAGATTAGCAGCTCCTCAGCTCAAGGGGCACAAAGGAAACATGGAAGCGAAACTAATTCGACAACTCAAAAGAGCTTTGCCACTCGAATTTTGGGGCAGAACAAAGCTTTCTGGCTGTTTTCAGGTTGCATTTGTGCCGCAGAGTAAAGCTCATTGCTTTGCCTGAGCACACGCGCGTGATGCCGTTAAAGAGCAGAGGAAAATGCAAGTAGCCCTTGTGCACTTTCCAGGGCTTCCGCTCTGCACAGACATTGGTTCCAGATACAGCTCAGTATAAAAATCATCCTCACAGGACAGGAAGTGTGCGGAGTAAAGGCTCCCCCAAACGGCTTGAGATACAAATAGATAATAGGGAGCCAGAAAAAGAGGCAGAAATACTCACTGCTTCTCTGAAAGTGTAACTGTGCTCAAGATTTAAATGGGACTGAAAGAATGAGATAGATCAATATGAAAATGTATGCATTTATGTCTTCCATGAGTATAGGTTGAACTTTTCTCTAACTGAAGGAAACAGGACAGCTGATGATTGAAGAGATGGTTGAAATGGCTTAGGATCAACTAATGATGACCCTGACCTAAAAGCAGCTTCATTTCAAATTTAGAGTCACATAATACCTCCAGCTGTTTGGGTTACAGAGGCTATAATCTAAGATCTAAGGAAATGTCTAGGCTAAAATCTGTTTTGAAAGGAAAAGAGAAGTTACTGAAAACATCATTTTCTTACCTCTCATTTACTGAAAGCACTGCTAAATTAAAACTTGTGCTTAATAAATTATCGTTCAGGTCCTAATCCTGCAAGGACCATGCAAACACAAGGAACTCGGTCTCGTTGGTAGCGCAAGGTACAGAGGATTTGTTTAACATTCAGCCTAGTCACTCCTTGGTCACCCCACGAGCAGCTTTTCCATACAGAACAGCCTACACGCGTTACACAAGGTGAGTTAACCCAGGTGCCGCAGTTCACTCCAGACTGATGGCCCTCACCTTGTGAGCTTGGTCCAAGGACTGCTTCCGGAAGTCGAGCTCCTCATCCAGGTAGCCCTTTTGCTTGCTGAACAGCTCCTGGGGACACAAGGAAAAGGCGCTCAGCGCAACGGCCGCGGCCCTAGCGCTGCCACTCTTCCCGCTGCCGCTCCCGCCGGTTCGGTCCCCTCGTCTCCCGGTACCTTCTCGTTCTCCAGGTCCAGCATCTTCTGCTGCAGCGCAGACTCCGTCACTTCTATCTGCTGTAGCCACTGGCACAAAACAGAGAGCGTGTGCTGAAGCCTAGGGACCAGGGGCCGCATGCCCGCGTGTTCAGCTTTCACTGTGACTTCAGGGTGTGTCAGCACACACCACAGGGACTTACTTAAATTCACTACATTATAAAGGAAAAATTAACTATATTATAACATTTTTTCTTTTATATATACTGGTGATGGAAAAAAGCATCATTTCAAAGCCTAGCCATTTACCTTCTAAGATCATTTTGCTAATTAAGTAACATTTTAAAATAAGCAATATCTGTCTGTATTGACTGAATGCTACCTTTATCTTGACAAAACTAGTGTAAGTGTAATTCCACATAAAGAACCACGTCCTTTTGTGAGGAAGCTATCATGTACATCACCAGTGTCCTCAGGTGAGCTATTCTGAGAAGGTGAGATGCTTTCATGACCCGTGTTTTCTGAGGAGTGAGGCAGTTGTTATTACCTTTTCCGCCAACGTGAGAACTGTCCTTGCTTGTATGACAACTACTTGCTCTTCATTGGTCAGGTTCTGCACCAAAAGCAGAATATAATTACAACAAGTCCCAGTGTCTCATTATTAATCCACTACCTGGGCCAATGCTGTATTAAACAAACATGAAATTAAATATGTTTGAGGAACAATAAACTAAGGCATAGAAAATTAGCCTTTACAATAATGCAACATTGTTGTAAAAAACATTGTAACTATTCATGCTGAATTCTCATTATACATATAGTTAATTCTTCTAAAAGTCTCACATTTACCAAAAAAAAGGTGACCCTGGATCTAATTTTAGCCAAAAGGGAATAGACACACAGTCACACAGGACAAGACAAAGCTCAGCACGATGTGCCACTGAGAAAAGGGATGCAGCCCTAAGTCCTCACGTTCATTGCATGCACAGCAGGTTAACACACCAAGTCGGCCAAGTCACGATTTCAGAAAACACTTCTTGAGAGGTTGGCTGTTCAATCCATGTTTTGTTGCTTTTTAAAAAAAATCAAGTACTGAAACCATGTTCTGCATTTCATCCCAAACTTTGGTCTTAGTCTGCCCACGTCTAGGGCAGGAGGAGGGAACTCTTCCAGCCTGGACGCGCAGTCGCTCAGGGCTGGGGCGCCGCTAGCTGTCATTCCCCAGGGTTGTTAGGAGGTCGATACGGGTGCCTGTGGTGAACTTCAATGCACAAGGCTGGGGACAGCAAAAGTGCCATCCCGCAGGGACAGGACAAGGCTTTTCCTGAGGACCCCTGAAAATTGTCTCTTCCATAAATATAAGTAATTTTTTTTTTAAACAAGTTATGCTACACTGAAAATGAGATCATCCGCACAGCACTGTAAGGGCACTCTTTCCTCTCCTGTGAGCCGTCCCTGACCCAGCTCCCGTGGCTGTGAGGAAGAGGAGGGCACCTGCGCTCCCCAGCCAGAAAAGGATGGAACCGCTGCACACAGGCAGGACCAGGATTGCCTTCCCAGCCCCCTAACAGCCAGACACAACAACACACACCCACGGGTAAAGGCTGTAGTGTTAAACACGTAGAAACAAGGAAAAACCAAGCGATAACAGTCTGCAGTTATCTTAAAGCTATCTGAGATGAGACCTGCCAACTCCCCCTTGTGTCGCACCTGGAAGTAACTTCTTTTATGTAATAGGAAAAAAAAAATCAGAAGGAAATAACATTATAGACTGCAGATTATTCATATAAGTAAAGAAGCCAAGAGGAAGAGAAAAGGAATGCAAATGTGAGGGAAGCTATCACTTCTGCTCCTGTTTGTCTCCAGGTTGTCCATCGGGGACGCTGTCCCCAGCGCTGTGCAGGACTAGCCTGACATTAACAAGGCCATTGGAGAGTCCATCGCACAGGCGCTGACAGATCAACGGGTTCATGGTTCTGCACAACCACAGGGTCAGTCTTGGCCCACTGGTGATTGAGCTTATATGCATCTTTTTTAATTCTTTGCACACAAACGACTTTAGGATGCTTCATACTTCTGGCAGTGTGAACACCGTTAACTGCAGCGGTGGCAGGGTTACTAACCGCTTCAGTGTGTTCCAGCTCCTGCCCTGGTTTTGCGGGGCAGAGCGTGTAGCTATCGGAGACCGGGGACGGCGCAGATTCAGCACAGGGCTCTGTGGGAGCCTGGGCTGGAGAGCGCTCTGCTCTCCTCCGCCCCACCGCGCTCCGTGCCGATAGACGAGAGCACGGGAAAAAATACACCAGGGCGTTATCTGTCTTCTACACGCGTAACACAGGTGTAATTAATCACTTCTGCTTGCTGAAGGAGAAACACTTTCAAATTTCTTATTACTTGTTTCTTCTTTTCATGCTGCTGTTGTAACTTTTTGTTTAATATCCCAGTTACTATTGAAGGTTTATGGGTTATTAGACAAAATTAAGGCACACAGCTGTTAAAATGCAAAAGCAAAGCAAATGCAGAGTGAACAAACAAACAAACCATGTATGAGCAATAACCAGGGAAAAAAAAAGCACTGAAGTTTCAAAATATTTCCCAAATCATCAAAAAATTAAAAGCAACATTGTGACACCAAGAACTCATGTAGCACTAATCAGAAGCTATGAACAAAATCTTAAAAAGCTGGAAAACACTTAGCTCTAGGCCAGTGCTCTGAGCACAGGGAGGGCAGGCTGTGCAGCAGCAAACCAAGGCTTTGCCAACTAAACACGAGGACAAATATCTACCAAAGCATGCACAATTTATTAAAGGAACATACACTTACGGCGTTATCCCCTAAAATGTCCAATTTTTTCATCAGCTCTGCTACTACTATGTCCTAACGAGAGAGAAATGGAAAAGCAGGAGTCAGAACAGAGGGTCTGATTTTATTTAGAGCAAAGAAAATACGAAACGAGAATCCCTTACTGTTACACCTTCTGCCTCGCAGTAGACCTGGAGAGGGCTTTTCCCCTCCGTGAAAGGACCGTGATGGAAGTTGATGGCGGGCGATCGTCTTTCTCTCTCCTGAAATGGCAATAATTGAGCGGTTACCCAGCACGGCATGTCACAAACTGCGTGACCACAGTTTGGAAAAGGTCCCCTCTAACCGCACACAGCGCACAGGGATGCTGTGGCCGAGCGGCTTTGTGTGGGGTGCGCAGCGCCCAGGAACCCTTCTCCCTACCGACACCAACAGCCGGGAGCTGGAGCCGTTCCTCCGGCCAGACCACGCGCTTTTGGGAGGGCACCCAGGGCGGACAGAGAAGACCCCCACCCCACGGCAAAGCAGGGCAGACCTACATATTAACTGCTAATATTCTCCTGCCATGCTCTTCACAACCACTTCTTATTGTTTTGACTACATGACATATTTGAACAAAACTATACATTTATGCCTAGTATCATATAGATAGCAACTGCATTTTTCTTGTAAGTGGCTGCTCTGTTATTCTCTCTTGGAAGAACTTGGAAAACAATTTCGAAGAGCTTACGGATTCTGTTTATACAGGTAATGATACAGAAACCAGGAGGCTCAGCAGTCTAGGCCATGGGATTCCTTCTCTGCAGTTTCAGTTTGGCACTGAAAAATAAGGCTCCTTTTTTATTTCCATGTATGATCTGTTCTGGTTTTATCTTTTTGCATTTTCAGAACAGATGGAGTACAGTAAACTGTGTACCTACATCCCGAGCCAATCTTCTGGATCTTAACATGACTTAAGTAGTAAGGCTGCCAGAACAGCCTACCAAGAATACTGGTACTGATCCCTGGGTGTTGGGATTTTTCTCCTTTATTAGTCCTTTGTACCAAACCCTTTGGTTTCATTTTGTGCCTCTTTGGAGCAAATGTGGGTGAGTTCCCAAGGCTGCGGTGCCCGGGCCGTGGCTGGCACAGCCTGGGGCAGGCGGCAGGACCACGGCTGCGACACACGCTCACTTCAAGCTCCAGGATCCGGAACTCCAGGAGCTCATTTTGATCCTTAACGTCCTGGACATCATGTTTTAAGCGAGCTTCCTCGGCTTCCATTTGTTTTATCTGCAAAATAAAGCGACACGTGTCAGCGCCCTTTACAGCGTCACGGGAGATCCGGCACACTTTGACCGCGCCGGGGCTGGCGCGAGCGCCAGGGGTCTGAGCCCACCCCCAGGGTCAGCACGAGCGGGGACCGCAGCCCCAGCGCTGGGGGAACGCAGGGCTTTTCCCACAGCCACGTCCTCGCACGGTCTCACAGTGGGACACTTACGGGGCAATGGGGAATGCCAGGAAGGGGTTCTGGCAGGTTTATAAGGATCTTCTTATAAATGAATTATTGCCAGTAGAGCTGTGCAATACAGATTAAAATAATGCACCTTCTGCATTCCTTAAGCTACAAATATTATCTGACTAATACAAATAGAAACATTGAATACCTTTTCTACGAGTTCTTGATTTCGTCTGTACAATGCTTGCTTCTCCTCAATCCATTTCATGTCCTTGAAAGAGAAATGACCAACATTGTAGGTGAAGCTGGCAATGTTTAGCACAAACACAGTAGCAAGTATTTCAGGAAATCACACGTCTAGAGAGGAGGGACAGAATAATATGGCATATGAAATTGTAATTCCATTATTTCCTGTGATAGAAAACCTCACCCTTTCCATATTATTTTAACAGTCTGTAGCATACAAATGGAATAGAAACACTCCAGTGATCAAAAACCCACTTTCAGGTAAAACACAGATTTGCATTAAGAGGGATCTTTCTAGCTATGCAGTTATTATTACATTTCAATTATACTGAATACAAATGGTGTATTTCTGAACACTAGGCAAAATAAACCTCATTTTGAAACTAATTTCTTAGTTTGATGGGTATACAGAAGCCACAAAAGCCAGAATATTATTGATCAGTAAGGTTACCAACAGGAGGCTAAGCTAGAAAGGTAATGATCAAAAGATTTAGTATTATTTTGAAGTTCTCAGAAAACATTTTATGATTCTGGGGTTGTTTGGGGGCGTTTTGTTTGTTTGTTTGTTTGTTTTGGTTTTGTTGTTGTTTTTTTTTTCCTGGAAAAGTAAGAGACAAGCTAGAAACAGCTTGGGAACCTTTCTCGTACTTCCAGCCAGGGCTGGCTCTCTGCAGTCTGCAGTATTTCATGCTCACCGCCGTCCCAGGGCTAGAGGTGTGCCTGCTTCTTTATCACCTGGGGGTGCCAGCGTGCCAGGTGGTTTAAACCCTAAGTGGTTTCTTTTCAATTAATTCACACGTTTATTGGAGTAGTACTCAGCAGGTTACGTTAATGCCTTCTAAATCAGAGGTGCGGTGGTGATGGGGGCTGTGCAGGGCAGGTGAGCGCAGCGCACATTGACAGGGACGGTAATCGCATCCCTGGTATGAAATGGAACAGCTACAGAAAAGGCACATCCGGACAATTCCCTACTCCCACACGCCCTGACCAGCTCCTGCAGTACTGTACGGGAACACGAACAGGCTCGTCTGGAGAGCCCCCGCCCGCCCCCGGCGCAGAGGCTGGAGAAAGGGCCGGTGCTCGGCCGTGCGCATTACCTGGCCCTGCTCAGCAAGGGCCTTCTCCAGGTCTTCTATCTGAGCCTGAGATCGGTGTATTTCCGCTTGGAGCTGCTCACGCGTCTGTAGGATACGAGGGAAAAAGAGAAAAATAATAAATCAAACTTTCTCTAAAAGACAGAAACTTACACAGGTACAGAAAAATACTTAAAACACCAAACACTTTTAACAAATAATTTTTAAAGTTCTTTGGCAGAATACATTTACAGCTACGCACACAAAATCAGTCATTAATCATAAAAAAAGTCTGTAAGATAGGCTAATAATTTTGAGACTTAATTAACAACCAGCATAAACAGGATCCTGTGAGGTAGACAGCAGGACAGCAAAACGCAAATGGCTTCTTGCAGTGGGTTATGACAGCCCGCAGTGAGCAGCCTTCCCTGCTCTAGAACAAAGCTTTAAAAAAGCCAGCGTAACACAGAGATTCATTTCTCCATGAAGACAAATGAAAATTTCTACTGGGTACACTGATTCCTTTAAATTTTTATTACACTCGTAGCTTCATGCTTATTTAAATACACACCATCTTCCTACACGTGTTTTGTGGAGAATAATCATTATTATTGTTAGCTGTTTTATTTGTCAAATACTGTTTTACAGAACATTTTCTTTCCTCAAAACATTTATCTGCTATTTATCTCATTAATTACAATGAAAATTATATTCTTTGTTTCCATTACCTACATTGTTCTCTTTGTCCCACTATGGAAAAAGTAAGACCAAGTCACTTTTCAAGTGAGGCATGTCTTTTTTGTTATGATTTTCTTTAACCTGTGAAATCCCTAACACTTCAGAGCAGAGGGTATGCCTCTGGGAAGGTTAATTTTAGCGCAGTTTGGGCATTCACAGAGAGTGCGATGATACACGATTGCCAAATATACAGCCAGGTCACTGGGAGACAAGGGATGCTGCTGAACCTGGGTGGCTGAGATACTCACCAGTGGAGAGAGGGGTGAAATTAGTGGTGAAATTCTTTGAATTATTCAGTGGAAGAAAACCAGACTAGTTATACAGCTAGAAAAGCCAAAATATTATTGTAAAGACGGAATTCAGGTGGAGAAATTTGGCTGTTTGGTTTATGTCTGACTGGAGCCAGGGAACGGCCTGCGGCTGGGACAGTCCCAGCCCGGTGGGACGTGGTGCTGTGCCGCACTGGTGGAGGTGTCCGCACCGGAGGCACCGGTCGGATGATACGGGTACTGCCCAGCACTGCCACCCTTACCTTGAACTCCAGCCGGCGTTCCTGGATAACACGTTCACAGAACAGATTTAGAGCCAAACCTCGCGGCTACACTTCTCCTGCTAGGCTTCAAAGTGTTAGCTCAGAACAGAGTTTGTCCCTTTATTCACTATATTCATGCAGGCATTCTGTGCATGACAAGTCCTGCCAGCTCCTTGTCATATACCATATGCTCCTAATAAATAAAAGCTTTTATGCCAAACGTTTGAAGCTGCATGAGCTGTGTGAGGCAGATAGGCAGGCAGAATAGCATAGGACACTTTGTAATTTAATTAAGAAAAAGAATCTCTCTCAGCTATAAGCCTTCTGTACGTTTTATGAAGAATCATGTAATCTCACAGAATCCAGAAGGAATTAAATACCAGGCATTACATATTTAAGGCTATCTGTCCTAGATTTCTATAGAAAAAGAGCTTAATTTTAAGGATTTCCCACAAAAATTCTGTCTGAATTTCTTTTAAACAGAGGTGAAAAGACTAAAACATATTAACAGTGGTTCCTCCAGTCAACCAGCGCTTCGTGGAGGACGCTGGACAGGCTGGTCGGTGTTCGAGACCCCGAGCCCACCTCGGCAGCCAGCCCAGCCCAGTTCCCCGCCCTGCACTCCCAGCTGGCAGCGTGCTGGAGCGGCTGGCTGACCCCAGTTTAGCTTTAAAACAACCTGAGCAAGCACAACTGGAAACCCCCATACAGTTACAATCCTTTATTGTCATGTAATATAAGCCATTTAGACCTTAACTTCTCGCTCTGCATCCAATGTTCCTCCGACCTGTTCTTGCAATAGGGCGTACGCTCGCTGCAGAGCCTGGTACTCCATCGTCAGCTGCCGAAACCGCAGTTCTGTCTCTTCCTTGGCCATGCCCTGGAATTAAAACAAACAGGCATTGTGCTAGTTGCTTTTTTTTCTGCGATTAAAGTAAAAAAATATTATAAGAGTCGATTACATGTACTTTCTCTAAGAAGTGCCAAAATGATTATTTTCAAAATGCAGTTTGGGAAGCACAGCACTAAGGATCCTGTTCATGTGCAGTCAGACTACTTCTCTTTGGTCCATCAAACATCTGCATACACTTACTTGAAGAAAATGCAATACAGAAAAAAAAAAAGATAATTCCCTCTGCCTTGGAAAGGTAAAAACTTGCCACCCATGTAACATACTAACGACTGACTCGCCCTTTATCACTGTAACAGGGAAAGTCATCACATTTTAAGGGGAAAATTCAACTTCCTTGAAAAAAAAACAAAAGGTTTCCAATCTGGAGAAGAAGCCAAGCCTGACAGTCTCACCCAATTATTAAAACACTAATCTAGAGTTAATACTTGTAGAAATGGTGACATCAACACGAAAAGAGCCCTTCATCTTCCTCATTCTCCTTACAATACCCAGCAGTGAATGCTTTCATGTAAGGCTGGCTGGAATATTTCATTCAACATGAAATGAAATGATACTGCTGGCTGCGTGCATAAATTTCATACTATCTGAACAGGGAAAAAAAGTCAACACAAGAATGAAGAATAAATAGGCTCATACATATAAACCACATTCAGATTTCCGGCAGTGCCACACACACCTGCTAACCAGTCAGGTATCTTTTATAGTGGAGACAGGAATTCTTCAGTTCCCTTTCAACAGATCTGGTTACAGCTGACAAAGCTGGTGAAACAGCAGGTGGAAAATCGCAGCCGGCATACCATAAAATGGCTGCAAGTCGTTATTAGCAATTTTTTTGTGTGTTACAAGGTTCTTGTTAAACCCAGAAACACGTAACGGTACAGTGATCTGACACACACCTGAGAATGCATTTGTAGGGAAGCCCTGCAAAATCTCAGGAATAATCACTTCTGTTTGTACTACCAGCTACCCAGTGTGCGCCGCGCTCAGAGCCTCCAGAAAAGTCACCACCTCCCCACGCCGGCGAGGAGACAGCCCTTCCTCTGCTTTGTACGACTGCTTGCTTCTCCTGCCAGAACACAAACCCTGTGCTGTGCGCCGAGGTCGAAATGAGGACCTGGACCAAACTACAGGCGCACAAGCCCGCAGTAAATCTCAGTAAGAACAGACCTTTCTAGGCTTGTCCAACTTCTCAGTCTTTTTAGACTTCTAATCTAGACACCCGTTATAAATCTAATATTCTTAGGATATAATATTTCCAGGTTGGCTGAAAGTTGTGACATTACTGCAGACTCGACATCCAGAGATATTAACCAACATGCACAGTATTAAATCTAACATAAATTTTACATTTTCTGGTCAGAGGTGACAGATGAATGATAGAGCAGACCAGGAATTTCATTATAAATTAGTAGTGAGGTTTCAAAACAAAATAACACATATTTTTGATGAATACCTCTTCCAAGTCATCTTCTGGAGTGCAGGGGGTTTGATCTGTCCGGTCAGTTTGATACGAGATAGAGGAACCATCAGACTCCAAGGAAGCTTCTTCATCGTAGCCGAAAAATGTCTCCACAACCGGCTTCTGGCAGAGAGAAGGGTCAGCGAGCGCAGCCGTGCCGTGCGGCTGCGCCTGTCCGACGGCGTCGGGGGACACACGGCTAACTCTGCGCCCTCGAGGGATTTGAACGCAGACGCCTTCGGAGGAACCCCAGCTCCAGATTACTGGTAATTCTCACTCTGTTGCTTTTTGAGAAACTGGTCCAGTTCTCTCCGTGTATATACATGGAAAGGTTTTTCATCCCATACAGTGCTCTACCGATAGCTAAAACGACCCAAATTGCTGAACTGATGTATTTGTTAGGTATCACAGCATGCAACCTCAAAGCCCCTGCCTTGTTTTGATGTATTTTCCTCCCGATTTCTCTAGCTGAGGCAGAGCACCTGTGTGTTTGTCTCAGCGTGAGGTGGCAGCTGGGCACCGAAATGTCTTTGTTAATCCATCGCCATCTCCACGATGTCCCTCCTGACGTTACCACAACTCTCACATGGAAAGTTAGATTTTCAAGAAATATTCTACTTGAAAATTTGAAGTTCACCACCACAGCAGTGTTTTTACAGTTTGAAGAAACCCAGTTTTCCACTCAAAGCTGCTTTCTGTTTAGAAGAATGAGGGTAGTGGTGGTAAAGAAAGATTTATTTTTAAATGCTTGAAAGCCCAAGATGATGATGACATTTCAAGCACAGTTCTAAAGATAATTTTAATTGTTGATTTACAAAAACATTTCTAGGTGTTGGCTTTTCATTTCAATTTGCAGTGGATAACTTTCCAAGGAGACAAAACGTAACTCTCTTTCCAAGGCCTGCTTCCATTCGCAGGATGACAGGAGCTAAGGAGTTATCTTGCATCGACCGCAATTCGTTATTTATAGAGTCATTAGCTCCAGCGTCACCTTAATGCTTCTTGTGTAGAACACAGCTTGCTTTCAGGTCTATGATGTCATTACAGTGTTAATATTTATATTAACATCCTGTCAAGCATTCATACACAAACATTGTCTTTTCCCTGAGCAATAACCATTGCTCCTTGCAACCAGCAATTTTTGCGTGTTTCTAAACTCCAAAATAAATTATTTACAACCTATGTATGTTTTCAGGCAGTGCCATTAAAAGATTATTTTAAGATGTGTTAATTCATAGGATCTGTCTCGTCTGAAGACAGTCACACACCACTAAGTCCCACAGGACTGCTCGGGGTAAAGGTAGAGCATGCAAATGTTCGTAACGCGCAACGCGAGCAGTTCCCCTGCCCCTGCCAGATCCTTTCAGAACACCCCAACACCATCTCTGAATGCCCAAATTTAAGGTCAGGACCCATTTGCAGACCCTGGAGAAGAATGTTGTCCATGCACGGCTCCGAGGAGCTCAGAGCATCCTGGGGAAGCCAGCATGCCCATCAGCATGTCACCATACAAGCTTTTTTTTTTACCTTAGGAATTCTTGTCATTTTTTTCCTTTGCTTCCTATACCTTAGCAGCTTATCACGCTCCTGAAAGAACCAGACACATATGTTAGCTGTTTTCAGAGAGCTGTTATTCAAATTAACTGTCAGTACTAGCAGTCACTGGGCAATCAAGAAACAGTAATGTCAATGTCAATGCTGGCCAATGCCTCAAAATGAAATAACCAGGCTTTCATCGGTTTTACCACCAGCATCTTCCACGTTTGCCATGTACAAGCAGGAATTACTCTTCAAGTTCATGAAAATCAAAATAGCAAAAGAAAGCTGATTGCAAATGAAGAACTAAACAGCACACATTTTGTCAACACATATTAGCGGCTTAACTTCACAAAATCCCCACGGATAACAGCAAAGGGGTGAGGCAGGCAAGGGCAGTGACTGAGAACATGCCAGTACGGCTGGGACAAAGCTACTGGCAATCAAACTCCAAAACAAACGCAATTCCAACGTGGCAGAGCTGTCCCAGAGATGGGGGACACTCACTATTGGCCATCAGGATGGGGTGACCCTGCCTCTGAGCAGTAGGGGTGAAAAGGGCTTGCCTTGCTCACCAGAGCTTTGAGCTTTCCTCTCCACTACCCCTACATTTTTCTCTAGTGAACAACTTCTGCTGCTACTGTCTTTGATAACATGCACACTGAGAAAAACACTGAGGTACAGACGTAAGTGATGATAAATATTATTATACCCTGCGTGCTTTTTATGAACAGCAATTTAAAGCTTACAAAGAGGGGGACGAATTTAACTTCATTCTTACCATGACACTCTTCACATAGCCAGCAGTTTCTAGGGTCTAATAAAAAAGAATGAAACAATGTCAGTAAGTGTACAGACATCAAAAAAAATAGTTATGTTATTGAGGAGTATGATGATTTCAGTATTTGCTCTCTCCAAAGACTGAGAACACACCCTGCAGAACCCCCCTGCACACAGCAATCCTTAGCCCCGGTGCCATCTCCAGAAGGAGCTCTGACGTGTGCTCTCTCAGGCGCAGCAGTTGGCCATCAGCACATCGACTGGATGGGCTGCAAAGGTTCTGTCACCCAAGTCCTACGCAGATTGAAAGGATTTCTCCAAACACCACAGCACAGATAACTTGGATCCCGTTCAAGTTCAATACTAATCACAGAAATGCCTACCACATTCCGCTGGTGCAAGCTACGCCTATTAGCTCACAGAAACCCAAGCACCCCTTGCTTAGGCTTTCTCCTCTTCTGCTGTGGCCTTGGCCAACCTCTCATGAGAAGCAGCACCGTTCCATCTTACCTTGGAGAGTTCATCAATGATATTCTGCTGTTCAATGACTTGTAGTCTCAGGAAATCAACTTCTCTTTCTTCCTGGCTGTGGTCAAGGTCATTTAAAGAGCTTGGTCTCCTTATTGTTCCAGCTCTTTGCCTCTGAAAGAAACCCACAGGGCAGAGGAGGAAATGGTCGTGAGGCTTTGCCTAAGGAGAGTGCGCAACCCTTCCCTTTACAGCTAGTGGCGCATCTAACCTAATGGCTGCTCTGGAACCACCCTGCTTCGCTTTTGCGGAGTGGTACATCTAGACGGCACGCACAGCAGGCGCTCCGGCTCCTCTGACTGCTGCATGAAGCTCGCAGCCACGGAGAGGACAGCGGGCACGGGGGGCCATCACATCAAAGACGGAGGCTGAGCTTCACCCTCTCTTCGGTTCTGCCAAGAGCTGTGTGGCTTGCTCCAGGTGGAGAAGGGATTCAGTGAGCTGTGACCAGTGTTGCTTCTCTCTGGGTTTCTCTGGTTCATTTTGTTCTGCAGCAGTCCTGGAGCTCAGCACCCACGGGGACAACCTCAGCCCTCCTCCATTCGTGCAATGCCACAGGTACTGGCTACTAGCTATTGCCCACTAACAATATTCAACTGACAAAAAAGGGAAGAGTCACACATGTCCTGAGGTTTATGAGGTGATTCTGGTAAAAAGGCCAAGGTGAAGTGGTGCGATGCGTGCTCACGTGGGAGCTGAGCAGGCAGTGACTGAGCAGTCGCCTGATCAAAATGTGCAAAGCTCATGCAATGTTATCTACAAAACTATTTATTTCAAAGCTAAAATAAAAGATTTTATGTAAAACAAAACACGCTTAAGCCACAGACTGCTCAGAAGTGCTCTGCAGAACATCTCAGCAAGCACCAGAAAGTTTCCTATTGAACTTGCAAGCTTAGGACAGTGCTGACCTCATCACCCCTGCAAGCACTAAATTACATGTCCATCCTGAACTTACAGAGACTTACCATTGCTATATTTTCTTGAGTTACAAATTTTAATTTGTTTTCCATTCGACGTAAGGCATGTGACAATTCTTCATTCTTCCTACTAAGGCGTTTATTTTTGTCCAAAATGGGCTTATACTGACTTTCAGCTTCCCTAAGACGTTTTAACTGAAAGATAAAGAGAGAATTAACAACTCCAGACCTGTTTTTTTTCATGAAATACATTAATCATTTTCTTTAACTATCACACTAACAGTATTTTCTCCTAATGCAAAGCAGAACTGATAAAAAACTCTTGGTATTTTCCATTGGGAAGCAGATCATTCCTTCTTCATGAGATATTAAATCTGTGCAACAAGTGTACCATACGGGGAATGTATTTATTTTTAAAATAAATAAAAATAATTCCAGCTAATGCCATCTTAAAAATTCATTGTTTTATAAGCAAACACCAGCGTGACGTGGCATGCCACCAAACACAGAGCAAAGGGAGGGCCCAGTGGGTCCCGCGGTGATTTCCAAACAGCACAGGAGAAAAAATCTCAGCATCCTGGGGGTGAGGCACAGCTGCATCAGCGCTCACAAGCAGCCATCACCAGGCTCTGCCGCTGCACTCACCAGCTCATTTCTCTCCTCCGACAGCAGCGCGTTGCGGTCCTCCAGCTTCCTGATGATGGCACTCAGCTCAGCGATTTTCAGTTGGAAGCGCCGGGCATCCTTTTCATCCAACTGCTGTTCCTAAAACAAAGATCAACTGCAAATAACTGTTCGTAAGTCTACATGCAGTATTAATATTTTTCAAAGCTCAAACTTTTTCTTATCCCAAATCCAAACATTTCAAATCATTATATGGCAGAGTGCAATCTATGGAATCTGACCGGCCCCTGAAAGCTGCAGGATGACACCAACAGAAAACGTAACAAAGTATGCAAATGCAGAAGTATGTAGATGCAAATACGAATGGTAAACTTGGAAAGAGAAAAGAAAATATAAAAAATCAACGCAATGTTTCCAATGTTTGCCACTGTTGAACTGAGTGCTTCAGACACATCACCCACTCTGAGGACTTTAAGGAGGATATTAAAAAGACTAAAGTACAGATGGGGAAAATCCATGCAATTGTACCATTGCATAAGCTCTTCTTCCATAAAGATGAGGCCCGTATTGGGTTCTAATGGGTCACTCGTAAAGCCCAAGGGGTAACACTTTATCCGAGTGAAAATGCTTAAATCAGACTATAAATGCATAGAAATATAGGTAGACATGTTCTCGTTCAGAACCAGAGAGAGGTTACATCTATTTACAAATGCCACAGAGTTTTCCCCTTCTCTAGGACTTCTTCTGACGTTTGGCAGAAGTTGCGTACAAATCGAAAGAAGTAAATTAGTGTCCACAGTGCTCGTGGCACTTGGGAGGTCTAGGGTTCCTCATTCAACAGGTGCAGGAGAGGCTTGGGACAAAGAATAAAATAGATTGGTTTGCCCATGTCTAAGTATTTACACTTCTACTGGGAAAATTAAGGCTGTTGCAAAAGAAATCTTGATGAGAACCAGCAATGAAGAAAGTTTGCGTAAGTCAGATATATCAGGTCAGTTACCGGAGGGGTTTCTAATACTAGCAAATCAAGGCAGAAGCTGAAAGGTGCCATAGTTGTATTTAAAAAGCCATTGTGAAAGGGTGACTAGAGTTTAATGTTCTGGATATTGCATTGCAGAAAAGAAATAGGAGAGAACAGGTTAGCAGGAATTTCATTCACTGTCTGGTCCACCGAGAGCAAGAGTACTCAGCAGCACGAAACCCGGGCCAGCAGCGGTGGGTCACCCCCGGCGCACGGCGGGACGTCCCGTGCGTTTGTGCACCGACTGCGCTCCCCCGTTCCCTCTGTAAACTGGCCTGGTACATCCGCTCCCGCAGTGAGCAGTTCGGAAAGCTTGCACACATACATGGCTCGGTGAGAAACGCATTTGCATCGCTGTTGGCAAAAGTGTGTAGAACTGTCAAACTAAGGCAGGTGGCAGAAGTATGGTACAGTGAGGAGAAGGAAGAGAAAAAGAACAGAAAAAATCCACCCTCCTAACGAAACCAAACCAAACCATCTGGGAAACAAAACAACAAAAGGGCAAAAGCTCTCCCATAGCAAGGCTTGACTTTACACCTTACGGGGCTGGCCCAGGGCCGGGCGCAGGGCCGGGCTACGCGCTATGGGAAAGCTCTCGCTCCAGGTGCGCTCATCAAGATTCTGCCCCTTGGTGCCGTTTTGTCACTCTGGCTGCTCACTCGTTTAGGTGAAACCACGTGAAAGTGCTTACGGGGCTTCCCGAATGATCTGAAGCGTCTCCTGCACCGGTTGCATAAGGGAGCTCCCGCTTGGGGCTGCTCAGGTGGCGGTCAGACTCTTTGAGCTGGGAGAGCTGTTCGTCTAACGCCTCCTTCTGCAGCTGCAGTCTCTGAGCGTGCCCGGCTTGCACCCCTAACTCTCTCTCCAGCACGTAGACTGCTCTGTCCTTAAATTTAATCTCCTCCATCTACAAGGAGAACAGAACACAATCACACAGGCAGGCAGCGGCTGGACAACAACAGAGCATCTTACGACCCCCAACGCGGCCAGGGAGCGCTCGCCCGGCGCCGACGGCGCGCGGCACAGAAAAGACGCAACGCTCTCTTGCAAACAGAACAGCGGTGAATATTTGACAGTGAACACATGAACCGGACCACTTAACTCGGGAGTGTTACTCTTCTTTTGGGGAACACCCAGGAGCAAATCTCTCTTTTCATCAGGAATTTTTTTCATTCAAATGATTGGGAAATAATCGATTTTCTTAGAATCGTTTCAGAATATATTAAAAAAAATTAAAACCTAATATTCATAGCACAGTATGGATTAGTTCACTCAAATGTTTTAACAATTTTGCAGCATTTTGCTTGAGCATCACCTTTTGAAAATTAGGATTGATAATTTTCAAATAAAAATATTAAAACCTGAATATCCTTTTCATTTTCAAAATATAGGAGGAACATGAATATTTAAAATTATTTTTCCAAAAGAATTTTTCCAGGCCAGGTTGGCTGGGGCTCTGAGCAACCTGATCTGGTTGGAGATGTCCCTGCTCCTGGCAGGGGGGTTGGACTGGGTGGGCTTTCAAGGTCCCTTCCAACCCAAACCAGTCTGTGATTCTATTCTATGAAAAATCTCCCAGGTGACCAATTTGTTTAATTATCCCCTTTCTGTGAAAGGTTTTGATTATGCATGATAAACGTTATGCAAAATCATTAAGCACTGACATGACAAATGCCCAGCCATCTCTAATTCTCTTCTTTCCTGTTTGCCTGCACGGGTCCCGCTGCGTTCAGCCGAGCTCAATGCCGTTGGGTTGGGCACGTTGAATTTGCGGGTGCTCCAGGAATATTTTCTGAGGGACAGCGTACTCGGATGTTTCCGAACGCTACCGTGGAACCCCAGCCTCCCTCTCCTGGGAGCTGAGCTAAGCGGAGCGCCGGGGCCGGAGGGGCAGCTGGCACCGTCCCACGTCCCCGGCGCCCGTTCAGAGAGCTCAGGCGAGGAGGGCCTGTGCCCCGCCGAGGAACGAGGAATCCCTGAGCACGGCCCCGGACCGGCCTCTGCGCTGCGGTAACGCACGCCGCTGCAGGACGGCAGGCCCCCCCAGCCGGGCTGCACACACGGCCATTATACATGAGTACAGAGCGTTAATTACCTTGACACGCCCCAGGGCTGCCAAATGTGCCCACAGATCACGGTCTGGGGAGAGGAAGACATCCTGTACACCCCCTAAAATGTCTGTCCAACTGGTTTCAGACACCATACACACGTAAGATTTTTGGCACAAGTTTTTGAGACGTTACACATTTAATTTAAATGACCAGTTTTTAAAATGTTGCCTGCTTGAAACAAGAACATTTTGCCTTTGAACATTTGAGAACTGCATTTGATACTTTTATCTTTGGCAGCTTTGTCTGTAAACCTGGAAAAAAACGACATTGTGAATTAACAGACCACTCAAAGCACTTTGTCTCCAAAAACTGCGAAAATGGCCCACCCAGGGGAAAAAGCAAGTGCTGGCAGTTTACACACACCCAGCGATGGTATCGGGAAATTACTGCCCTCACGAGTGGAAGTGGAGGGGTCGACGGCAGCTTCCAGCTGTGAAAGAAACTCCACGGGAGAGGACACTGTGGGAGGGGGCATGGCGTCGCTCCGCTGCACGGCATGGAGGCGGCGTCCGGACCCAGGCCAGGCGACGTGCACCCATCACCCCATCACCCCGTCGCCCCATCGCCCCCCGCCCGGGGAGCTCCGCGGTGCCAGCTCCAGCTGAGGGCCGAGCCAAGGTGCCCCCCGAGGGGCTCCCCCGCCCAGGGCAGAAGGAAGCAGAGCCGAGCTACAAACCCAGCGAAATCCCACCCGTCCCCGGAGGAAGAGCCCGCCTTCGCCAAAAGACAACATAGGACAACTCATAAATACCTGCGTGGAATCTGTGCTTCAAGGCTATGCAAAATTTATACTCTTTTAGTAAAATGGAGCAAATCCAGTGTACTTTGGGTGCCATTCTGTTAAAGGTGCTTTCAAAAATTTTTCAAAAATTCCCATGAAGGTGATGGTCTCCTAACTCTGAGTGAAACAAAGAGATGCCTCCTGAGGTCTTTCTGCTAAATACCTAATCAGGGAGAAATCTAAATGGATGTGTAGATGACAAGGTAACACATCATCAAATGATTATTTGTTTTAAATAAGCAGAATGTTGGTAGTTGGTCCCAAATATATGAAAACAAAGACATGTTACAACATAGGCAACCCTTTAAATTAGGAGGAACAAAGAAACGGGAGAAAATACAAATAATTTCAGAGAATTTCACTAATGGTTTGTTTTCATGTAAAGCCCTAAACACAATCTTCATAAACAACCGAGGAAACATCCGTATGCACATTTCCCTTTGTATGATTAAATTCACACTCATGAAATATGCATAAGTTTGGTGTTGGCAGCTCATTGTTAAATAGCAATGTTGTACAAACAGTTAAATTGAAGGAAGCATTTCACTGAGAAATATTATTTAGCACATTTATTCCTACATTAATGACGTTAAGAAAACATAAAGACAAGAAACAACTTGCAACTCACTGGAAGAGGCGCTGGTGGCGAGGCGCGCACCCTGGCAGGCAGTCGCGGGCGCCGGCCTCATGCCGCCACGGTGTGGGACCGGCGGGATCCTCTCCCCGCCCGTGTCTGACGGCTTCCGACACCAGCAGTGCTTGGGAACGGGCGGCAGCGTGCGTCGGAGCGCAGCGCGTGACCAGCCGGGAGGGTGCCCTGCGCCGGGCGCATCCCCGCGTTAGCTCTAGCAGGCTGCCTCCACTTGGGAGAATATTTATGCGGGAGCGCTAATTAACAACCAGCCCGTGAGCACAGCTGATGCCAATTATGCAAACATAATCCCAGGCAAAGTTGAATGTGTTATTCCCGCCTTGCGCTACGCAGTGCAACGCCTAGCATCGCCTGACACGCAGCTGGTTTTAAGCCGTGTGATTCTTTTTAAATGCATTATTGCCACCATGGCTGCAAAACCAACACGTAGGTTCCTGGCTGGGAAATTTCTCCTTGCGACGTTCCCAGGGCCTTTGCAGCACTGCAAATTCCCAGTCACCATCAGCAGCACGGCCGCACGCCCCAGAAATCCGCCTCTGAAGGTACCAGGCGCAGCGGATAAACGCCTGGCGCCGGCGGGCTGTGGTGGCACACGCAGAGGAGAAGCCCCCTCCAGCTGCAGCTGGTACAGGACACGCGCAGTTCCCCACGGGCGGTTAAACTCCGGTAACGTGCGCCACACGGAAGTCGGGCTGTGGTACAGTGCCGCAGCTCCACATCGGCACTGACTCCCACCACCGTGAATGATGGGAACACAGCCAGTATGACATAGGACAGTGGCGCCTATGAAACCTCTCCTCACACATCCCCTTCCGTTCTGGATCCCCACCAAAGGGGCTCGCTGTCAGCAGGGCGTGACCACGCTCCGGGCCCTTGCCAAATCGTCAGACACGGCAGCTGCTTTCAGTTAAACAAGGACACGTGCGATACGTGTTGCCAAAAACTTCACTCTGCAATGCCATTCTGCTACAGCTTTGGCCAAAGAACAATGCTATCCCAGCCTGAGTTACACTCAGCCAAACAGAAAACGTTTCTGTCACGCCCAGTAAATGTAATCTGCCCGTTTCCGGACAGTTGACGTGCTCCGGCAAGGGTCGCACGCAGCCACGTGCTACCGGGGACCTGGCGACACAGCAAACCGTCGGCAGCGTCACGGCTGAAACGACTGCCGCTGAGGGGCAGGGCTTGGCCCCTTCGTACCTCCCTGCAAACCACCACAGTCCCTCTGAAGTCACTGGGACGATGTTGAGAGAGATCGGTGTCGGGCTGCTCAGTACAGAGAGGTTAAGTGGTGCAGGCGAAATCGTGATTTGCTGTCCCACTCAGGCCAAGGAGAACCAAAACGTTTCCTTTGCCCGGTGACTACGGGCCTTTGTTTCTGAAAAGCGGTTCCATTGCAGGGTGAGGTGTGCATTGCTGTGTTATACATAAAGCTAAGCATACCAAATTGCTAGATATTGCTGGATTTACATTAAGATTAAAATTAATAATTATTAATTAATTTAGTACTAATTTAAATTACTAATTTAGTAATTACTAAAATTACTAATCAGAGTAGAATCATAGAATGGTTAGAGTTGGAAGGGACCTTCAAAGCCCACCCAGTCCAACCCCCTGCCAGGAGCAGGGACATCTCCAACCGGATCAGGTTGCTCAGAGCCTCATCCAGCCTGGCCTTGAGTAGTATTCAATTTTCAATGAATAGTTTGTAACAAAAATTCTAACAGAATTAAATATAATACTATATTTGAAGACATCGATGGGAGAAATAATTGTGCATAAAGAAAGATTCAAAGACTTTTCCCACATGTGTCCTACTTTGCATTCCCGTCTTTTGCTCTGCCCTCAAACACACACCTCCCTTCCCGCAGGCTCAGGACGTGCTCAGGACAGCGTCACACACAGCCCCACACCCAGAGAGGCGGTGGATGCCCCGTCCCTGGAAACATTCCAGACCAGGTTGGCCGGGGCTGTGAGCAACCTGATCCGGTCGGAGATGTCCCTGCTCCTGGCAGGGGGTTGGACTGGGTGGGCTTTAACGCTCCCTTCCCACCCAAACCATCCTGGAATTCTGTGATTCTATGACCATTTGGTGCCACTCATGAACACCGCCAAACGAAGCGTGTGGTGCCTCAGAGCTCCCCTGCCGAAAGCTGGAACCTCCCATCCCCACCAACAGCTTTGCAGCGCTCCCGCCGTACAGGAGCCCCAGGCCCCGCGATCGGCGTGTCACTGCACAACAACGTGGCTGCAGCACGGAAGGGAGCAGAGTCCTCGCTTAGGACCACAGAGAAAAATGTTTTTAAAACTGGATTGTAAGACACAAAAGGAGTGCCTCAGAGCTAGGAGGCTACTGATCCTCCAAACTGTAGAGTAATGCTGTATGGTTTGTAATACACAAGAAAATCCTTCAGGAGTCCTGGTTCCGTTGGAATAAATACTGTTGTAAATGAGGCTCGAACCACAAATGGTGAAAAAAATCCACATTTGCAAGAAGGAGTTATTCTCCTTGAATAAAGTGTCTGCCTTTCAGTACAGAATGGCTGCTGAGATACCTTTGTAATACCACAGACGGTAATTTTTCACCATATAAGGCAATAAGGAGATAAAGACTAAATCAGTCACCAAGGAAATTAATATTTAAAAAGTCAGCTTCCTTCACTTTTCATCTGATATTGTGCTTTACATCAGACACCCTCACTAATTTACCACTGCCTAGCAGACAGCTCGGGGAAGTGCCTGTGAAGGGAGGTTCAGAGCGGTGCCGAAAGCGCTGCCCTCCTCTGCGGCGGCCGTGGTGCACCGCCGTAGGGAGCCCCGGGGGTCTGCACGTGCAACGCTCCTACATGAGCTGCCAGAGCAGGGTATCACACCTTTGGTACTCATCACCAACTAATGTTTCTTAAGTGGAAAACAAACACTTTCCAGTCTCCTTTTGCATAACGCTGCATCATCCTACCACAGCTGTTACTTTAAAGGCCAGCTAGCATTTTTCCAAAAGTCTAAAGTGAGACATCAACAAATGCATTCCTGTCTGTCTAATAAGTAAAAACCCCCTAGTTTTAATTTGAAAGGGGAATAATGGGTTAGTGCTAACTCACCTTTGTAAAACAATCTTTGTCTGACCATGTACAGAAGTATTTTCCATGAGCTAAACCTGCATAGATGTACTTGGCTTGGAAATGACAAACTGTACCTATCAGGGACGAAGAACTTCAAAAAATCACTTTATGTTAAAGGACTTCACATCAGTACAAAGTGAAGCATGAGGGAGTACAACGTGTCTTTCTCTATTCTGACTAAACAAAAAAGCAGTATTTTTCTAGGTGTGAAATAAGAATTTGCTTGAGGTTACTCCCCCCTGGCTCAAATGGTTAAATAACGGACTGTACACAACTCATGGGCTGTCAGAATGCTGATGGGAATCCATTAACACTCTGGGGCTGGACGCCTGCCGCCGCCGTCACACGAAGGTGCAGTCCCACCGCTCGGTGGGGCAGCCGGACCCGCTCGCGTCGGGCCATTCTGTGTTTCGCTCTAGCTCCTTGCATCCCAGGGAGGCTCAATGACGGCACCTCACTGATGGCCATCCCTTAAAAACACACAAAAAAAGCCCTGGTTTTCAGGAACAGCTTAAGCATTTTGAGAACTGCCTCAGTTTCATAGAGAGGAGAGGTTTTACCAGCCGACGTGGCACCAGCCTTTCCCCTGAAGCGGCAGGACCCTCCCTGCAAGGAGCCGGGAGCCAGCAGCTCCCGCTGAAACCATGCGCAGGCAGTGGCGCTGGGAGTACTTACAGTCGCTCAGGAAGCACGCGGGGACTGGTAAAATGATGCCGTCATCTAATCTAATTAGATAATCTGGTTCTTTCAAGCAGGAATTTAAAAAAAAAGTTTGATTTTCAAAGGCAATTTAGAAAAGATAACCTCAAACCGCTCTATTCCTTATAATTAAGAATACATTTATTTTACAGTATCTACGTTAAGGCCATTAGTGTGGGCGTTCCGTGTAACGCAGCAGGCTTATTTAGGATGTACATTAGCCATCCCTTCATCCCATGCAGTAAATCAATGCACCGAGGCCTCTGTCTGCAGAGAAGAAAGTACTTACACTGCAGGATATTTGAACAGTATCAATAGATCAGTTGGTTATAAATTATTTTAATAACCTCTTCATAGAAATAAAACAATCTATAAGGGGAAAAAACCCTTAATAGCCTAAAGCCTGAGAGAATGGCTAAATAAAGGGTCCGTGACGCTGCAGTGACTGATGGAGCGGTGTGCCCCTCAGCGCCAGTCACTCCGGTTCGTTAGGACACAGACGATGCCGTGCCAGCTCGGGTGGCAGGCTCTGCAGGGCGGTCACCGAAGCATGGCTGCGCTGGCACGTGTGGACCTGGGGCCAGTCTGCAACCTGGCTGGGCGTTTTAAATTTTGTTTAGGATTTGGATAATAGTCAAGGGATAATGACTTAGAAGAGACATGGATGAGTTTATACTGAGACACTGAATGCTATAAATAAGCATGGAAAACAAAAATACGGTAACTTGAAATAAATACTGAGATAAGACCCAAAATACGCACCAGGAAAGTATGGGTGTTACATTTGTTCCTGTGTCCTTGGGAATGGCAGCAACAGGTAAGGGATACAGTCCTGCAAGTCAGCTGCGTGCTCACGGGACAGCGTGAATCGTAAGGGAAGTATCTGAGATGGCAGCGGAGAAGAAATCTTCCCAAAACCCAGAACATGTTGGTGGCCTGCCCGGCTCTTATACAAAGAGTTCCCTCTTGGAGAGAGCTCCCTCACGCAGGGAGTTCTCCCCTTTTCCAAGCACCGTGGTCCAATTCTATCTCTCCAACAAGTTTCCGAACGCACGGGAGGAGCACTGCGAAGCCATGAGCACGTCTGTTGCCTTTGAGAGTCACGCTGTGCACCCGAGAGCCCAAGGGCTGGGTCGGGCGGCTGAGCAGCACGCACGAAGAGCCAGCGGGGACCGCAGGAGCAGTGCTGGCTGAGGAACCCGGCCCCTGGGGAGGCGGGGAGCCCGCCGAGTCGCGGCTCGCGGGGCCGCCACGGAGGAGCACCCGTGCCCGTCCTGGGGGAAAGCCCCAAGGTGGGCTGGGGGAGGAACCCCCTCCTCAACGCCTCGCAGAGCGAAGGGGTCACTGCCTGCGGGGTATGCGCTCACCCTGGGACGCAGAAGACAGAGCATTTGGGGATTGCGTGAAGCTCGTTACGGGATGTTTAAGGGAACTAGCAAAGGCAGGGAAAGGGAGGGAGCAAAGTGGATCAGCAGGGAACAAATGGTGGGGAAATAGAGGCATTGGCCAAGGAAGATAACTGTTTTATAGAGTCCCCCTAACCAGTTAGCAACGCAAGGCAAAATGTGTACAATAGGCACTGACATGAATAAAAATGTTCCTTACAAAACATCCTAAGTGTTTTAAAAACCATTTTGACATCTGTACCAGTAAACATAAAACAGATTTGAAGCAAGCTCCAGAAGTGTGAATGTCCACCCTTATCCATTCATCTGAGCTGAGCACTGAACTTTCATTTACCCACTATGAATAACACAAGTTTTAGTAAAAGCATAGATGCAGAGAGCAACACGTACCAGCCTACGAATTTCTCTCTCACACTCCCTCTTAATTCTGCTGATTTCCTCTTGATGCAGGTGGTACACACTCCTTATCTCTGCGGCTTTAATTTTGTCAGCTTGGATGACCATAGTTAAAGCCTCTTCCACTTGTTTCTTAGCTCCCTTCAGCTCTGAAATTTCTTGCTGCATTTTTATTTTCTCAACTTCAAACCCCTTCTTGGCCTCCTCCTTCGCCTCTGTGAGCAACACTGTTTTCACCTTGTCCGGAGCCCCATCGCGTACAGCATTGAGAAGGGTCTGTAGTCTCTGGATTTCATTATCTTTAATTTTTATTACTCTAAGCAGTTCAGCCTCATGCTGCCTCAGAAGTGCTTCTCGAACAGCTTGGAGCTCCTTCATTTTCTCTTCATGAAGTTTGACTTTGAGCTCTGTTACCACCACTGTACTTTTATGCTGTTCGTGCTCTTTGATTTGCTTAACTTCCTGATTTTTCTCTCTTTCCAACTTGCTGACCTACAAGGAAAATCAAACAAGTATTTTTAATCAACAGCATGATTACTACAAATTACAACATTACCTACAAACGGTACGGATCACTTTACAGCATTAGAGCTTGACGTTGCGTGTCTGTGCCTCGGAGCGAAAGCCAGTCAATCAGTAGTACCTCACGCAGAACTGCATATCCGGCATTTTGTTCATTCCTTATGATCAAAAACTTTATTACATATTAAACATCACTTTTTAAAAGAGGCTCCAGGTAAAACTAGGGTGACCGAGCTCTGCTGCACAGCCTTCATACCGTAGACTTAGAAAAGAGTATTTCCTCTCTTGAAGCATTCCGTGTGAAGAAAATACAGATTAGAAAAGTTTTTTTACAATTTATGGCAAATACTTCCAAGGTACTGGCAGGGCTGTCGTCAGACTTGAGGTCTGGCAGGTACCTGTGGGGATCTTTAGTGACACAGCCAGGATATTCAGGGTTGCAGAAGACTCTGCATCTGCCACAAATACTGCGGGCACCGCTCTGCCCAAGCCCCGACAGACCCATGCTCTCTCCAGCAGCCCCAGCGAGCGTTCCCCTTGTCGCTGACACAATGAGAGCCGCCGGTGGCAATGGCTGGGGTCCCTGGGATACAGCCCGTCTCCGGGCGGCCGTGGCTGCGAACCACCGCGCTCCGTTAGCCACCCGCGCACTGCCCGCGAGCCCGGCCGTGGCCCCGGTGGACGTCCAGCCCTGCCCGGGCGGTTTGTGTGCGCGCACACACCAGAAGAGCTGGCAGAGTCGGCAGGCGGTCGTCAGCGAGTTTCTGGGCTCCAAATGAGAACCAGGGGTCTTGGGGGAAAACGCGACCCCCTCAGTGTTTCAGTGAGGCGGTTGCTGCGTAACGGCAGGTGCTGCACCAGAAGATACTCCCAGTGTGCATCTGCAGCGGCACTTGCAGCATTTACACAGGGCAGGACAGGCAGAGCAAACAGCCTGTGCACATGCTTAAACGCTAAAATTAAGTGTATTTTCACTACATTGTATTTAATTACGGAAGTGCTCATTGGGAAAAATGTTCTGGTCAATTCTGTGCAGTAAAGATGCACTTTTCTTCCTCAGCTGACACAATAAGGTTTCCTTGCTGAGAATATTCCTGAGCCTGCCTCACAGATGAGAGCACTGCAGAACCAACCATGCAGGTATAAAGAAAAAACTGCGACATTACAGAGAACTCTTATAAGGAAAAAGTAATTTGTGAGAATAAGAAGAAGCACGCTAACACATTTGTAGAAAAGACCTTTCTTTCCCTGGAAACCACCATAAGCAGAAATATTTGCATATTTAGGAAAAAGCTAAACAACAGTGCATCATTGTCATCTTGCAAATTATTGATATTGAGGATGAAAGCCTAGACAGCAATGCTGATTTTAGCACCATACCCTATTATTATAATTAAATAATAATGCCTTGCAATCTTATGGGCTCTTTAATTTGCCCAACTCAGTGCCTGAAAAGCATGAGTTAACACAATACAAACAAGTATCATAAACTTATGCCAGAAGCACAAAGCCCTGGTGAATTAACCATCCGTATCCTCACCCTACAGGAAGCGGATGCTCGGAAACCGGGCTAACGTGTGTGCCACCGCTGCTAGAAACAGCCCAGTGCTTACGGGAATGCGCGTTCCGCAATTAGCCAGTGTCTTCTGGAGTAGGTCTGGGGACTTACTTTATTTTTCAGCTGGGTATCTGCAGAAGCTCTCACATCACATCCCCAAAAGAACACATGTGATTCAGAGGCCAAGCCACTCCCTTGGCACGCGCAGGCATGCAGACCCAAGCTGCACTGTGCGCACCTGCGTACGTAGGACATGAGCAGCTCTGCACAAGCTATGGTGAAGCCCCAAACAATTGCATTTTATCAGATGCTTTTTAAGCAATGAATTATTCAGTACCAATAACTAGCTGTATCTGACCGCCGAAGGGGCAAATGACTTTTCAATTTAAAACCATAAACTCAAAAGAAGCCATGATGAGAAGTAGCTGGGGAGGACAGGGAGAAGGCAAACAGGGTCCTCAGTCTTAAAACCACAAATGCTGCTCCACAACAAAAGGATTAATAGATGTTCTATTTTTATAGATAGATAGATAGATATATACATACACACACTCTCCCTTAGAAGCTTCCTTAAAAATCATATTCATAATCGACAATGCTTAACATTGATGCAAATTAGTGGGAAAATGCAGAATATCATTCTGTCCCTGCATGGTTATGTATATCTCTATTGACATTCTGGAATCAAAAAAAGCTGAGAGTTTATCAGTAGAAACTAATTTGGGGGATTAGGGAAAAGGAAATCAATTTTTCATGCCCTCCCTGAGAAGTGGTCTGAAGCTTTTAAAGGTGAGGCTCAAGCTGCACCAGCCGCTGCTCTCAGGGTGAAACTGTGGCTCTGTAAACTCTGGCAGTCAGAGCAGGAGGCAGAGCTGAGGCTTATTACCGCACATCTGGAAATTGTAAGCAGCCAGTCAAAGCATAAAATCCAAATGAAATTAGTGTAAATGTGAATGAGAAGAGTCAGCAAAGAGAATTTCTGAATAACACAGAATTTCATTCAAAACCCGCAACGTAGCCATCCTCACAAACAGGTAAATATTTACTAGAAAAAAATTGTAGCAAGAGAAACAAAGGACGTGGACAGCTTTCAGCCCACTGCCATGATTATGCCATCTGCTTTGAGCAGATGTTTGTTTTTCCAGATCTTTTCCTGGCATTTAGCTACATGATTTTTCAACTTCATTTCTCCTTGGACGGTGGGAGCAAGCGCACTGCTTGCGCTCCCAAGCCCTGCCTGCCCGGGGCCTGGCCATCCTCCCCACTCAACGTTCCCACCAAGAGCTCTGTTGCCGAGGCACTCGTGCTTCCTGAGACCTTTTGTTCCATGTGCACGTTATAAATACAGGGGAACAATTTAAAAACCTGCAATGAAGGAGTCACCTCTCGTTTCCCGCAGAAGGCTAGCTGCAGGTGCACGCACGCTGATTTACTGCCAGAGCTGTGTCAGCCACGAGCGGGGCAAAGAGTGGTTAGAGGTCACAAACAGCAGACCAGCTTTAGCAGCTGGGGAAGGAAAGGAAAAGATGCTCACCTTGCTCTTCTCTTGCTGCAGCTCTATCTGGATGTCGGTGAGTTTGGCCCTGAGCTCTTCGTTGGCGGCCTGCAAGGCGGCCAAGGCGTCCGGCTTCTCCCCCCTCGCTCGGCTGCTGGCGCCCTTCTTGGACATGGTGAGGCCGCGCGGCAGGGAGGGCAGTCCCGCCCGGAGGCCCTCGTCCCAGCGCTCACGCGGGGCTTCTCCTCTGTGCCTCCGGCCTGCTACATTTTCTTACTTGCCTGGAAAGAAGGAAATCACACAAGCACTGTCAGAGCGCCGGAGGCGGGCAGGCAACGCAACACCCAAACGCAGGTGAGACACAAGACATTGCTAGGAAGCACGAGGTACAGGGGCTCTTCCCTGGACAAAGAGCTAGACACATTGTCAGGTGTAATAATATTTTGTATTACACCTTGATAGAGCAAAACATTTAAATCACAAACTATAAATGCTTTTTTGTTACGCCATTTGCGCTGGAATTCGCGCAGTGCAGAGGACGTGGATGTTTGGGAGGGACGACCAAGCACCCTCCTCGGGCGCCGTCACGGCCTGGAGACAGCAGCGGCTGGGAAAACTATCTTCAGCACACACAGAATACTTGTGTGTTCTTCTAAAAAACGTCTTAGGAGAAACAATTTCGGTTTCCTAGAAATACTTAGATATTCATGATGAAAACAATGAAAGTTAAAAAAAAAAAGGAACTAGCTGCAGAAGCAAGTGGAGATTACCCAAAGGCAGCAGCAGCTTTCCATACAGGAGCCTGCAGTGCATCAGCAAACCGGCAATTAAGATCTACACAGGCTTGTCTCATCTGGTAACAACGTAGGAGTTGTATTCCCACTAAAAGGTTTTGAGTCAAATCTAAGGAAACGAAACTGAGACAAGCAAATTCTTTCTATTAAATGGTGGAGAACTCGGCAAAAGTGGACCCAGCTTCACAGAATTCATGAATGTAGTTGGTACTCCATGCCCCCATCAATCCCAACGCATTCCTAAACCAGACAACAGACACTATTTGTGAGCAAAGCATACAATATTAAGTGCAGTGCTAAAAGCTACATGCATTTGGTGATTTTAATTTCAAAATTCTCCAACAGAGACCTTGCCCAAGAATGAACAGCAGCGTCATGCAAGTCTGTAGAGACTGTGCCCAATTTAGAACATCACATTGTCTGTGAAACGCAAAGGTGTGTCACAATCAACACTATTAAGGAAAGGGTATAAAGCTATTGAAAACTCATATCCTGCAAAACCCATATTCTAGCTTAGCGTAGCTGTCAGGCATGGGGAGCCTAAGAGCGGGATACGAACTCACTCCAAAGGATTTGCAATCTGAGACAAAGACGGATAAAGGTAGGGACAAAGATGGCATTTTTTATCTGTTAATGCCATTTTTACGCTGCATCCATCTCATGGTCCAGATAACTCTACTGGAGTTCTCTGTAAAAATAAATAATTAACCTATTCATCAAATCAAATGAAAACCCTGTGATCTGTGAGTTGTCTGCACAGAGGTGAACTTGACGGACGGCATCGCAGTTTCTGCTAACCGCTGGTTAGACCAGCTAACAAGCTCTCACAAAAGACACGTGTCCGCGGTAATGCCAAATGGGGAAACACCATCAGCAAAGAGAAGGGTCAAAACAATATTCATGGGATTGGATGATCCTCAAAACTGTACAGAGTTTAGAGTTCACACACAGAGGAGGTATGAAATCCAGTGGTGTAAAGGCTCTGTCTTTCAAGAAAGTTCTCAGCCAAGATTTGGCCCAATTTCTGACCCAAGGACGAGGATAACATGGTTTTGTTGTTTCAGAACAAACAGCAGAACCGATTGGGAATTTTACAAAAAGATATAAATTTACAGAAGAATGAAGAATGTAAAATCTAATGAAAAAATGTGTCACTGGAAAACTTTGACTTACTTAGATAAAATGATATCCCAAACAGATTATGTGTATTTCTCAGTTCAGAAACAGACTGGGATTCACTTTTAACTGCCACTACATTTCCAGTTCGAAGTAAATCCTTGTTTTAAAGATCTCTGTAAAAATACACAAAAAAGCTCAAATTTGGGAAAATATTTCCAAACTTGTTAATACTAAGCTTATTAATGTGGGTAACAATGTTTCTGTATGATGCATTGGTTTACTCATCACGACTCAGTCAAAACCACAACAGAGCAGCACTGTTCCCTGTCCAAGCACGGGCAAAGAGGCTCAGCAGGTCAGGGCAGCTGCAATAATAGCGTAACATTAAATAACAGTAGAATAACAATATAGGAATAATAGCAAAATAAAAGTGTTATGATAATGATAATAATAAAAAAACAGCCAGAGAAAACAAACGGGGAAAAGAAATAACATTCCTGGTATTAGCTGGCCAAAGCAAGGCAGTACAAACATCTGAACTCTCCCGTTTCTCAGTCCATGCTTGACTTCGGAGCCCTGAAGTTTCTATAAAAAGAAATGGTCAAAAAACAGAAATAAATAAAAATTTACAGACACCGCCTGAAAAACCTGTAAACAGGAGCAGATGTTCTTCGCATTTAAAATTCTTGCTTTGTGTGAGAAGATGCAACACAGCAGCGATCTGCACTGGAGGGCTTAAAAACCCTCCTTACAGATAAACAACGGGGCAGGCTGCAGCCACAGGCACCGAACCCTGCCCGCTGCAGCGCGTGACGCGCTTGTGCGCATTACAGTTCTTTTATTAAGCGGTATGTTATCATGACAGATGCCGTGGGTGCAGCCAGGTTATTTCACAGCCTGAAGAAGGGAGAAGCAGCAAAACACAAGCCTCAGCAAGTTTGGGGTGTGGGGTCAGACCCCGGCGCAGGAGGCAGGGGGATGGGTGCAAGGGACACGGGGGAGCAGGAGCCCCTTCTCTCCCGGCATTCCTGTGGCTTCCTCACCCTTAAACGGCACCTCTCTCTTGGAGCTGGGCATCAGAGGATAAAAGTACTGCTGAGAGCGGGCACAAACCAGGGGGAAGGGCTTCCCAGTCCCCTTCTCCCAGCCCCTGGCTGCAGGCAGGCATCATGCCGACATGGGCTGCAGCATCTTTTGGGAGCAGAGCTGCCCGTCAAAAGCTCTCAGATGGCCAGGTCACTACAAATGGAAGGGGGAAACCCACAAGCAATGGTTTTATTTCAAGAACTGGTGATGAACAAAGAGGCCCTCTCCCGTATCCATTCTCCTGCAGGCCATAACGGGATTCACAGTCTGGAGTCATTGGTCCGTTCAGTGTATGCTGGGATGTCATTCCCAGGAATAACAATGGAAAATCAGGCTGGACAGAGTAAGACAGCTTTCCAGGGATAACCATGAGCTTCTGTGTATGCAGTGGCACAAGCATCATTGCTGGGAACTACAAAATGAGTTATTTGTATTAATAAAAGTGCCGGTCTTGTAACACAGACAGCAGTGTCTGCTGGGGCATGCCTGTGCACAGAAAAGCCGTCTGGGGATGGGTGAGCAAATGTGAGCCTTAAAAGAATATTTCTCCCAAATACTTGGAGAAAACCTTTCCACAAAAAATGTTTCCCAGCCAACACCATTGTGCTGCTACAGAGCGCAGCAGAGACGGTCTGTCGTGCTGGCGAGGGAACGCGAGCCTGCCGCTGCCAGGCACTCGGTGCCCTGCTCCGACAGCGAGATCACGTGCGGCGAGCCCAGCCGGCTGACGCCGAGGTGCCAAAACTGACCACAGACCCTGAAAAAGTCCAGTCCCCACAGCTAACAGACTGTGGGACATCAGAGTGCTGGGAAGTGCTGGGCAGGGAAGCCATTTCCCATAAAACCAGTTACGTTGCCTTCGCATTTGTAGGATTTTTTTTGCACGCGTGATGAGTTATGGAGAGGGGGACATCTATAAGACACATCATCTTACTAGAACAGAAAGGTCTTCATATTTGTGCTTCTGGGAGGATGTATTATGCATATGATTCCTGGCATGTTTGATATTGAAAACAGCATCAATAATGCATCATACGCTGCCTTCAGCAGGGCTCTTCATTCTTTTTGCCTCCTGACTTGCAATTCAGACATCAAGGCTAATTGGAAAATGTGTTTGCTAGACAGTAGTTTCTGAAATCAATGTTTCTCTACACTTAAAAATAAATTCCTACCCAGAGTACCAATATTTTAAGCCAAACATAGCTTAAGCAAAACACCATTCTTACAAATCCTGGAAATTTCAAGTATATGATACAGCCTTATGAACACTGTTCTTTTCGATTTTTCACAAATTGTTATAATTAATTAGTTTAGACAAACCTTTCTGAGTCTCTGGTGCATCTCAAAATATGATAATAGAAAAAAAATGTAATATTGCCTATGGCTGAGTTCCCACTTCCTCATCTGAGGAAGCTCTTCTTGAGTAATCTCAATTTTCCATTTAGATTTCAGCAGTCTGAATGCAAGAAAATGGGTTTTCCTCTGAAAAGGTATTTCATGGTAAGCCACAGTGCTCTGCCAATGCTATCACATCACGTGCTGGTTTTGTGGCTTGGATTTTTTTTTCCTGTACAAACAATTGTCACATGTAGCACATATAGTCCCACCAAGACTGGCAGGAGACACCAGCGCAAGCAAAGCCTGAGTGCACAGAAGACTCATTCAGAGGCCGAGAGACTTGTGTTGGGGCCCTGCTATGGATCAAGTGCTCACTGGGAAATACTGTCCTGTCTCGAAGATTTCCCCTTGAAGAAGAACTACCGTGCACTCCCGCACGTTGGCGAATCCCTCGGGGGCCGTCCGCACGGCAAAGGTAACGCACTCCTCTACCAGCGGCTGGCCGGGTTCGAGCAAACCTCAGCTTCCACGAGGGAAAAACAGAACCAACCAACCAACGTTTCCCAGTGTGAAACAGGTTCTGAAACTGATCTCTGATGAAATAATATCTTATTTAAATTCAAAACACCAAACACCGCCTCCCCCAAGCCCCACCACGCAGTCATGGCTCTCTGCAGATGGAAGTCCAGCAAAGTTTTGTTGGGATTAGATCCATTCCAGCAACAGCTTTAACAGACACATGTCAAATCCTGACTGACCTGAATATTCAGTCAAAGATTAATCCTTCAATCATAGTCAGCTTTAACTCGTTGATGGGCGGACCATGTTTACAAAACCCAAGCAAAATCCTGCACCTCGGATCTGCATCACACACATGCATGTCTAAATCACATCCACTGGGTTTTCATCATCAGTTTTACAGTTTGTTGGGGTTTTTTAAATGTGAAACATAGCTGGGTTTATAATAGAACAGAAGAGTTTAATAGAATTTCTGTACCGGAAGATGTAATTGCTACTACATGTCAACATGCCGTGTTAACACCACAAGTTTCAAGTCACCTAAGCACATCACCTGTCTAACTTCTACATCTCTTACGGCTAAATTGCAGAAAGTAATTAATTAGAAATAGTGGCTATTACGTAGGAAGCTAATTTTTCTCAGATACTTCAGAACACTTAAGGCACAAAAATACATCGGAGTCATTGCAATGATATTCCAGCAG
>WHYT01016926.1:240913-263980 GCA_009806455.1 Tetrax tetrax
GCGTGATGAGTTATGGAGAGGGGGACATCTATAAGACACATCATCTTACTAGAACAGAAAGGTCTTCATATTTGTGCTTCTGGGAGGATGTATTATGCATATGATTCCTGGCATGTTTGATATTGAAAACAGCATCAATAATGCATCATACGCTGCCTTCAGCAGGGCTCTTCATTCTTTTTGCCTCCTGACTTGCAATTCAGACATCAAGGCTAATTGGAAAATGTGTTTGCTAGACAGTAGTTTCTGAAATCAATGTTTCTCTACACTTAAAAATAAATTCCTACCCAGAGTACCAATATTTTACGCCAAACATAGCTTAAGCAAAACACCATTCTTACAAATCCTGGAAATTTCAAGTATATGATACAGCCTTATGAACACTGTTCTTTTCGATTTTTCACAAATTGTTATAATTAATTAGTTTAGACAAACCTTTCTGAGTCTCTGGTGTATCTCAAAATATGATAATAGAAAAAAAATGTAATATTGCCTATGGCTGAGTTCCCACTTCCTCATCTGAGGAAGCTCTTCTTGAGTAATCTCAATTTTCCATTTAGATTTCAGCAGTCTGTAGATTTGAATGCAAGAAAATGGGTTTTCCTCTGAAAAGGTATTTCATGGTAAGCCAAAGTGCTCTGCCAATGCTCTGCCAATCACATCACGTGCTGGTTTTGTGGCTTGGATTTTTTTTTCCTGTACAAACAATTGTCACATGTAGCACATATAGTCCCACCAAAACTGGCAGGAGACACCAGCGCAAGCAAAGCCTGCGTGCACAGAAGACTCATTCAGACGCCGAGAGACTTGTGTTGGGGCCCTGCTATGGATCAAGTGCTCACTGGGAAATACTGTCCTGTCTCGAAGATTTCCCCTTGAAGAACTACCGTGCACTCCCGCACGTTGGCGAATCCCTCGGGGGCTGCCCGCACGGCAAAGGTAACGCACTCCTCTACCAGCGGCTGGCCGGGTTCGAGCAAACCTCAGCTTCCACGAGGGAAAAACAGAACCAACCAACCAACAGAACCAACCAACCAACCAACGTTTCCCAGTGTGAAACAGGTTCTGAAACTGATCTCTGATGAAATAATATCTTATTTAAATTCAAAACACCAAACACTGCCTCCCCCAAGCCCCACCACGCAGTCATGGCTCTCTGCAGATGGAAGTCCAGCAAAGTTTTGTTGGGATTAGATCCATTCCAGCAACAGCTTTAACAGACACATGTCAAATCCTGACTGACCTGAATATTCAGTCAAAGATTAATCCTTCAATCATAGTCAGCTTTAACTCGTTGATGGGCGGACCATGTTTACAAAACCCAAGCAAAATCCTGCACCTCGGATCTGCATCACACACATGCATGTCTAAATCACATCCACTGGGTTTTCATCATCAGTTTTACAGTTTGTTGGGGTTTTTTAAATGTGAAACATAGCTGGGTTTATAATAGAACAGAAGAGTTTAATAGAATTTCTGTACCGGAAGATGTAATTGCTACTACATGTCAACATGCCGTGTTAACACCACAAGTTTCAAGTCACCTAAGCACATCACCTGTCTAACTTCTACATCTCTTACGGCTAAATTGCAGAAAGTAATTAATTAGAAATAGTGGCTATTACGTAGGAAGCTAATTTTTCTCAGATACTTCAGAACACTTAAGGCACAAAAATACATCGGAGTCATTGCAATGATATTCCAGCAGTACACCTGGCCAAACTCAGTCAGACTGGAGCAACTCCGAGTAACTCCACTGCTTTGTGGAGGATTATTAGCAAGGAATGCATTTCAGACTTAATTCTCTCAGTTTAATATTGTGTCATGCCATTATCCTGATCACAAACAAACTGTCTGAGTAATGCCATCCATTTTTCCAAGGAATTCATGCCTGTATAATTAACGACAATCACTGTAACACAGATGGCACCGTATGATCCAAAAGCACTTTATGGCAGCGTTTTAAACATGTTATTAACAGCCCTAAATCACTATTTAACGCTACCTCTCCAACCCTCTTCCGCATGAACACACAACACAGCTGGATTGGAGAGTGGAAAAGGCAGTATTTAATCACAGCACTGTTATCAAAGATTGTCAGTTCTTGGATTTATTCAATTTATAAATGAGCTTGAAAATAACAGACTCTACTGTGACAACAAAAACACTGCCTTTAGATTTCAGAATTAAGACTAATTTCCAGAATGAGTCATCCTCATCAAGCTCAGCTTTGAGGAACCGGGCAACGTGGAAGGACGCTGAGGGGGCAGGAACCTTTCTGTAGGCTGACCATGGTTATAGAAAAAAGACATTTCTGTTTGACAGCTTACTTTATTTCTCAGTAGATGTGTCCCCACTTCTAAACTAAGATAAAAAAATTACACTTAACAGCAACAGACAAGAATTTGAATGGAAAGTTGATTAGTCTCCCAAAGGAAAACATTTACACGTTGTTAGATGCCCATCAAGCTCTAAGGAAACGCTGCTCCTTCAACCTGAAAAAACTGAGGATCAGATTGTTTCTAATCTGATTTTTCATTATTAAACATCCTAGTTTAAATAACCTTTTCCTGCCAGTTGCTGGGACTCCCCTCCCTAATTTCAGCCCATCTCTGCCCATTTATTGAATAGTGAGCCCATAAACTGATTTAGAAAGAAGGCAAAACCATGATCAAAGTACCAGACTTGTTGGAAAGATGCTTTAGGTCACGGGCTGCGGTACCCACCGAAGTGACAATGCAGAGGACTAACACCATTCCTCTCCCACAAACATCTGTGTGACGAGGGCGGTCCTGGCGGGGGCGGGAGGTCCAGAATCTCATGGAATCAAGCGTGAGCCCTCCAGCATGATCTCAGATGGGAAAATGGTCCCTGGGAAAGAGCACGAGAGCTTTGGGTGAATGCCGGTGAAAGGGAGTTCTGCATCACAGCAACCGAAGGGACGACGTGCTGCTCTTCACGCGGGGCGAGCTTCTGGCACGCACACTGCTAGGGAAGAGAAAGCTGAGAGAGACAGCCAATTTAGAGATGAGAAACGAGTTCAGGAGAGAGGTGTTCAAACATCACACTACCATTCTTTAAGATTTAGCACTCAGTATCACACAACGGGCCTTCTCAAGGTTTGAAGTGGGCAGCACTGAATGAATACTTACTGTGAGAACTGGAACTGGGGTGGGAAAACTGTAAGCCACTTATGTCACAAAATTAGCTGGAATTGCTTTAGGTGCATGGATTTCTACCACATGATAACATCATAACATGTGGAAGGGAAATAAAAAACAGTTCTGGATATTATTATGTGCTCTGGGGGCTATTAACTCAGCTTATACTGCTTCCTGAAGGAAGCTGGCAATTCACTACATCGGAGCTCTGCAGGATTCGGCAAGAGCAGTGCTTTTTAATTATTGCTGTTCATCCGTGAACTTTCAATCTCTCATAATGAACTGGGAGACAAGACAGCAGCGTAAGATTTTGTCTTTTTAAAGGAAAGCGCTGCAGAGAGACACACTAAGAGACTGGAGTTATACACAGATACGAAAGACAAAACAAGAGCATTACTGGTGTCAGTTTTAGTTAAAAATCCAAGGCTTTCACAAGTCAGAACAGCAGTTCTAAGCTGGGGTAGCACCAACTTCAGCAACACCAAGTCACCACTGCCCTCCTGCAGAACCGCAGCTTCCCACTGCCCAGCGGCAGCCACAGCGGGCGAATTTCCTGGGTGTGAAGTTATTCAACCAGCTTGGCCCCCCAACTACAATTTTAGGCCTGGGCCGGGCCAGGTGTCGCCCCTGAAGTCTGCAGAGGTTTGATGACAGCCGGAGACATCCCCCGAGGCCCCAGCTGCGGGCCAGCAGCCCACCCAGCGCTTCCCTCCGCAGCACCCCTGTGTCTCACCCAGGTGCTCTGGGCAAACTCTCTCTGTAAGTTCCCAGCAGAGCCACGAAGGAAAGACACAAGGCAAACCTTTGCTGATCCGTAAATCTTGTCAGGAGGTCAGAACTGCAGTATTTCACTTATACACTTGGATATGAAATAATGGAAATATATACTTTTTTAAACACCAGAAAAGCTCTTGAATTTACCACTAGTACCCTCAGGGCCACCAGATCACTGTTCAATATGAACTGCTGCATATCTAATTATTTCCTAAGTTTTCACAGATTTGACACTTCACCCAATAATCAGCACAAGAGCAATGCCTTCTCACAGCTAATAAACATGATGAAGCAACAAGAAGCCAAAATACCCAGTTCACTGATACTGCACATTTTAAGGTATGCACTGAACAAAATACATGCTAAGAGAAAATATAAAAATACTCAGTAAACAGAAAAGGATTTGAAAAAAATGAAAAATATATTGTTAACCAACTCCATACAAGAGCTCCAACACATCTTTAGAAAGACCGCATCTCTGCAAGGAGTAAGGATGCTAGAGAAGGAGGACGCAGCTGGGAACAGCTGTACACCTCGCAGCCTCACGCACGGCTCGGTGAAACCAGGCGCTCTCCATCCGTCCCACTGGGTTTCGGAAGAGGCACTTGAGCCACGTTCCACTTCAGTCAGCAGGTAACCTTCCGTCCACTGAACGACCCAGTCATTAATACACTCGGAAGTCAAAAACGAGTGCCTAAAAGCCACTTCTCCAGAGCTTCCATTTAACAGGGAAAGATTCTCTTCAGAGATGGACCAAACCCTGGATGGTGTAAAACCTCAGAGAGGAGCAGAGTGCCAGCGAGGCACGGGAGTGGGGGAGGCGATGCGTCGCCACGCTGACCCCGGCGCAGGAATGGGACTGTCCCCCAGCAGCTCTGCTCCGGGCAGTGAGGGGTGGCTGCAGGGCCTGGGCCAGGCAAGGCGAGAAGTGTTCCTGCCTGGGCACGTGGCTGGCTCCTGGGAACACTTGCTGGTCCCTCTGCCCTCCTTGGGCCACCAAGAGGGAGAGGAATGAGGCAGCTGTGCCAGGATAAACGCTAGGAAATAAACAAGTTGTTATTTATCCTCAGAGCTGGAAACAGGATGATTCAACTGGAGCCAGCCGTCCCAGGGCCGCTGCTCTTTTCCTAGGTATCTGCCAGTTTCTGGCAGGGCCCATCCTAATTTACCCCTTTTTGGGGAAATAAGCTGTCAGCTTGCAGAGCAGAACGTGCTCCTGTAAATCAGAGCCTGGCCCGGGCACCGAGGTCCGCAGACAGGACCCCACTGGCACTTGTGCTATGGAGCGAGGTCACGAACCAGCACATCCTACGGCCCACAGTGAGCACTGGAGTACTCAGCACTTAGAAAGGGAGAAACACTCCAGTTTTACTGGTTAAATACATACTTCCAACTATAAAGAAAAGATCAATTTTTAAAAAGATTTGAAAACGAAACCAGCCCAGCCCCTGGAAGATGACTGAATAAAATCCTAAAAGCAACACGCCCTCCCAATGAAACCAAAACCCTAGTGAACGCCGAGTAACAGAGCTCACGGTCTCAAAGGAGAGGCAGGACAGGCGGGAAGGGAAACGCTGCAGGTGTGGAGGAAAACCCGCGCGGAGGAGCGAGAACTGCCGGGGTGACGGGGAGCAAACCTCAGCCCGGGAGGCTGCGCGGAGTCACCGCCGTGCCGAGGGCAGCAGGCGCGGCGATGCTTCCCCGCTGCTGACCTTGTCAAGGTAATTTCTGTTAGTAGGTGGCTCTGCATTAACCAGATGTACACGGCTGAGAATTTTAAGCTATAATCTGATTTTTTAAAGCTGATTTGATTTGAGATGCTGCACCAACCTTTCCAGTCAATTTGCCTGGCATGCAGATACTCATTTCTCTGCGGTTTCGCAGGACAGATCAGTAAGGGTGGTTTAAGACTTCCTTGCTCCACGGCCAAACCAGACCTGTTCTGAAATACTTCAGGCTTTTAAGGGGAAAAAGGGTAAGAGTTGCTTCAACCTGACTCTAACATTTGAAGTCAAATGATCCATTCCTCTGGGAAAATCTTATTTTCAAACAGGAGCTCTATAACTCTTTTTTAACCAAGACTAATAACCAGAAAACATTCCATGACTTTCATGGAAACCACATTCAGTTTGCGTACATTGTCCTATCCAAGAGCCAATTCCAGTTACTAACAAGCGTAACGTAAACTGACCCTCCTAATGCTACTCTAAATGTAACAGGCATTACATGGAATAGCAACACAATTGGACTAATCATTCTAACTACAAAAATAACTGGAGGGAGCGCGGTGACCACCCAGACCACGCGTGCACATGCGTGCACGTGATGGAGCGTTAGCAGAAGTTACACCGTGCCTCTGTAGCCTCCTGCCACCAGGACCAAGCGTGACAGACGCACACAGAGGATCAAATCTCCAGTTGCACCACACGGCTCCTGGGGCTCTGCACGCCTGCCAAAGACATCCAGGGACCAATACACAAATCATTTAAAAACCCCACAACCCCCCTACCACAACAGTAACTGCACAACCGCTGTCAGGAGTTTGCTGGGACGGACTAAAACCCAAGGGCAGCTCCGCGAGCTCTCCTGGCCTTGGCTGCTCACCAGCACACAGGAGGCGGAAGGCACCCCTGGGTGCACGCTGGCACGAGTACCGGCGAGCGCTGCAGAGCTGGAGTTCGGGTCCGTTTGCTGGTTCTGCTGAGGGACAAAACCGGGGCAATCTCAGGATACCTAAGTGTATGGAAAGGTCTCTCATTTCTCTGTACCGTGGTGGGAGGGAAAGGAAAAAGAAAAAAAGAAAGGGAAAAACAGAAAAAGGGGAACCTCAGTGGCTGTTTCTGCTCACGCTCTCTATTGGGTCACTAAAATTCACTCGCTGGAGCTCACTGCGGTGCCTAAGTCACTCGTGCTGGGGAAGCACTCTCACAAAGCCCTCCGTTTACAGACAGGGAAAAGCTACAGAGGAGCTCTTTCCTAGCCATATGTTTGGTGTGGCAGCTGGGTAATCCGGGATTGGAATTCAGGATTTTCCAACCTTTTAGCCTTCAGCACTCACTCCTCCAGAGAAAGGCGCTTCTCGCACGGGCTGCACGACACTGATCTTTAGCTAAGAGGATGCGTCCAGCTGGCTTCTGACTTTCGAGTTGACTACTGCTCTTAAGAGCGGGGAGCAGCCGGCACTGGGAGCGGAGGCACTGGATTCTGCCTGCAAGAAGCCAGTAAGGACGCCCCAGTAAGGCACAGGAGATGGTGGGGCCTGTGTCCCTACCAGCTGCTGCCACCACAGCCAGGCAAGTTCTCCAGGGGCGGCGCAGGGTGGAACTACGCGTCTGCAAAACTGCGGCAGACTGGGGATGTGCAACACCACGTACAGCAAGAGCTGTGCCTGCTCTGCTCCAGGGGAAGCGGAGTTTGTTAAAGTTTTAACAAAAAAAATGTAAGAACTGTGCAAACACAAACAGATCATGAAAGCCATGAGAAGTCCGTGCAGACGCTCCTGTGACCACCGGTACAGACAGCCACTCACCAGCAGGCAGAAGGGTTTCCCACCCTGAAATGTGAGCTGCGTTTGGGCTAGCAGACATGGCCTCGGTGAAACTTCGTACGTAAGTGGGTAAAAGATGTGAGAATGTAAATCTGGAATCTCAGATTTAGGGGGCTGGGCACTTATGTCATTAACTGCTTTAAGCAGATTCACGGCCACGACAATTTAGTACCGCGGTGTGTAAGAAACAGCAGTCATGGATGGGGGACAGAAACAAAGGAGGAGTTACTACTAAACTGGGGAGATTCACAGCTGCGCGCTCCAAGGACCAATGCTAGGGCTGGCAGTGTTTGATATTCTGCTGGAAACCTGTAAAAAAGGAGTAAAGGGCAGGGCATCAAAATCTGCTGAGGACAGAGGATTATTTAGGTCAAGCAAGATAAGAGACGAAAACAAAGCAAGAGAAAGAAAGGAAAAAATCCCCAATAATCTCACATTAGAAAACTAGGTAACTAGGCAACACGAAATTCAATATGGGAAAGTAGAAGATAATCTATATTTAAAAACACAATTTGACATCTCCTGCACACGGAGATTTAGAAGGAAAGATCAAGTTATCACTGAGGACATCTGTTGTGTACACAGCTAGGTAAATAGGATATCAGACTGTAATAGCAGGAGATGGGTCGTAAGATGAAAAGTATTATAATGTTGCAAAAAGAGAAGTTGTAGGTACTCATCATTACACTCATATTCATCTAAAAGAAACCAGGTAATAAAGGAATCGGGATCTGTGAATTTTTTCAAGAGACATTAAACAGGCAGTTATAAAATGACTGCTATTACGTAGGCAAAAAGGACGTTTCATTTACTTTTTCACACTAATGCAAGAACGGGGTGCTGGCAGGAGGTAGTTACACGATTGTCCCCGTGGAAAGATGAATCTTCCATTTTGCATCACACACCGCCATCCCTGGGAGCGGCTCTACGTCATTCTGCGGCTCTGGGGTCGAACCGCCACCAGCCAAAGTCAATGGGGGAGAAAAACGCTGCCGCTCCGAGTCACAGCGTGCGGGTGACAGTGCAGGGCTGGCAGCACACGGCCCCAACACAGCCCGTTACAGCGTTTATGAAAGGTGCAACCGCAACTCTACTAGTCATCTCCTTGGGTTTAGTTTCAGTAAAGAAAGCTGCAGCGCAACAGGTTTTGCTGCGAATGCCTCCCAAGCGTTGCCAAGAGCAGAACCACACTGCTCTGAAACCCCTGCTTTGAACAGAGACGGCACAAACCCTGCACAAACGAGGAGCCAGAGCATCCCCTGGGCGGCATGCAGGTACCAACGGAGCCTGTGCCACAGCCGTCAGAAAACATCCCGCAACACAAACCCCCCAGGTGGCCTGCTGCAAACGGTGAAGCAGAACGTGAAGAGACAACTGTTTCCATGTGCTGGTGTACCTCCTACACCAGCCCCCCAAGGAACAGCGTTAGCAGATCCTACCTGTGCAGGGCAATATTTTGCTCTGTTGCTGCCTATAAACAGGGCCGCGGAGCCTCGCCGTCCCAGCGCGGCGCAATAAAGAGTACAGGGAGATCGTCCTCGTTTCTCGTAACGTCTCACCTCAATCCCAGCTCACATCACGTGTGCGTTACAGAGCTAGCGTGTCTCTACTTCTGTTTTTAAACCCATTAAATCACCCAACAGAAAAAACACAATGCTACATCCTCTTTGTAGCAGCAGCACAGGAGCATCCCAGGTGCACTCAGGCTGGATCTGTCGCTTTTCTGGTCTCCTGCGAGCACCAGCGTCACCTCAGAGCTGCCCGTCCAGGTTCAAACAAGTGTCAACACCCAGCAGAGCATCTACAGATGATTGTGCTAAAATCTTAGATGTTGGACCCAAGGGTAGGCTGGATGCACGTCTCCCTTTAGGGCTGTGGAGCTCCATGACGGAGGGCAGATGTGAACAGGAACACAGTTCACAGGGATTTTAAGGCCATTTTGTTTTGACAGGCTGAGAGGAGCAAGCACCACATGCACAGAATCAGGCTCAGAGGTTTGCCTCAACATTGCCCTGAATCAGGCTATAATTAGGAAAGAATTAAAATATTTACATGGCCATAAAGAATACGTACACTACGTCCAAGACAATATTTTTCCTTTGACAACAATTTGCTGCTGTAGTATAACTCAAATCGTGATCCTGTTCCTGCTGAAGCCGGTGACAAAATCCCGCTCGTCAGAAGGCACAATTACACAACAATGTCGTGTTACGAACGCAGCGCCACAGAACGGGAAGCAGAGTGCAGGCCCGTGCGATGGACACCGCCAGGCCGTGCAGAGCCCTTCACCCAGCTCCACGCCCTTTCCACGTGACCATTCCCAGCTGTTTGGTGGCGGGCAGCTGCCGGACAGGCCCCACACTCCGCTCTGCCTTCGTTTTGCTAAAATTTGTCAGCTGCTTAAAAAAAAAAAAAGGCCAGGAAATTAATTTTGACAGCAAAATATATTAAAAAAAATAAATAAAAATCTGTCTTCAATGAACTTTCAGAGAAAGTCGTGGCTCCCAGTACAAAGTGCTGTGCCACCTCCATCCCACGCAGCAGCACCGTATTCCCCATGGGACTCATACTGCCCTTGCCCAAACTGCCTCAGGCAGGGCAAGGCCAGGAGCCCAGACTGAAACGAGAAGGTGCCTTGGTCCTTCTGCTTGATGAGAATATTTGCCCCCTGGTTTATATTTTTTTTTAATTTCTGTATTGAAATCTGCACCAGCTGGGCAGAGGGGAGCAGGCCCAGGCCAAGTGGAGGAGCTGGGCGACACTGATGTGCAGGCACAGGAGATGCTCTGCATCCCACCGAGACCGATTTCGGAGGCCAGGCAGAGATCTGGCTGTGGAACGCAAGTGGAGCGGGTTGGACAAAACTGCAGGTGACGTGGGAGAAAGAGTAGGGGCGCAGGTTTCCATGGTGCAGCAGCCCTGGTTTGTTTGCTTTTCCAAACACTCACTCTGGGCCCGGGCAGGTTACAGCCCCGCTGCCTCCTGCTCTCCTGCCTGCAAAGTGCCGGGGCCCAGCGCATCCCCGCTGCCTCCCGTGCTGATGCACACACGGGATGGCAACTTCTGCTCCTGCCCGCGGGAAACGACAGCTCACGCTGCAGCGTCCCGCAAGTTTGAGCTGGGCCGATTACCCGAGCAGCAGCAGAATCACAGCCCCTAAAGATATCGCTGAGATTTTAATTCGCTTTTCAAAAACCTATTAAAAAGTGAATGGAAAACATATAGTCACACCTAGCATCTTAAGTTTAATATTTGCTTTTGAAATGTTCTTATTCTTAAAAGACAAACCTGCAATTTACAAGTAAAGTGACCACAAATCACACGTCCATGTCTGTACTTGAAATAATAGCCAAAGAGTATTTTGCTGTCTAGATAATGCGTATCTTAGCAGCATTTCAGCTAAACCAGAACTACTTTCAAATGTCAAATGCCACATTTTAATGGTGATCTGTGAACGCTCCTGTGTCCCAGTACTAGCTGCAACTTCTCTGTTTTAAGGAAACCTAGCTGCCCTTCCTCCAACAACCGTAGCTGATCCAAACGTGTTCTCTGGATTTGACATCAGTTCTGTAGGCTTAAGAAGATGAAAAAGCTTCAGAAAGCAAACAATCTTTGATTGTGCATCTGAACCACTGAAACACAGCTTAGAAGCAAGTATAAATAAAGCTGTTACAACTCCCGCGAATAAACAAGAGTGCAAAGCCTGGAGAAGCACCAGGCCTTGGCAACGGGGAGGTTTATAAACGCGAGGAGAGCGGAATCAACTCGGGATGCTAAGGCTGCCCAAACAGAACACCGTTAGCTGCCTCGCTGCCAGGCAGGTAGCAGCAGCGGAGGAAGCAATGCGCCTGGCTACCCCACCGTTCAGCCTGTGAGAGGAAAACCACCAGCCTTTCCTCTCCAGCAAGAAGAAAGCTTTCCAGCCACGCTGGCACCTCCTTCCCCGCACAACCGCTCCTGTTCCCCGCCCGGCAGGTACGGGCTTCCCCGAGCCGCGGCGCTAAGGCCTGTGCAGGGGCACGGGGACACGCATCCAGAACGAGTCCTGCAAGAGCAGCGACGGCCACGGCCCATTTCCCACGCAGGACTGCGTGCTGCCTTCAGGGAGGGAAGGGGCCACCGCCGCGATCTGCCCGGCGTGTGCCTCAGGAGAGCCACGCGCCCCCAGCCCTGCAAGACAGGACTGGAAATGTACGCTTCTACAGACAGAATTAAACTTACAACGTACTTCAGTGAGATCTTAAAATCATTTCAGGCAGGAAACGCACTCGAGAAGGATGCTGGACAGCCTCTCCTCACCTCTGCTCCGACTCCAGCAGCGCGGCGTCTCCCGGCTTGTCACAGCTCCAGCTCCGAGGGGGCTGTGACTCAGCAAAGGGAGCAGCTTTTTATTTTTCAGATGGAACTTACCAACCCGTGCCAATATTACGGGGAGGATCTGCTTCCTGGGTCCGCTTCTCTGCCAGCCTCTCCCGAGATATTTCCACCGAACCCTCCCCATCTGGTTATGTTATGACAACAGGAAACAGTTTCTTTGGGGAAACATCAAACGCAAGCCTGCACGGGAATCTGGCTGCGTGAGAAAGAAAAAAATCCCAACCTCTCTCTGCAGCGTATTTAAAAGAAAAGGTGGCGTCTGACAAGCCTAGGAGTTCTGCTGCTCCTAGTCAGACGCCCTGCGATGTGTGACTGTCGGCGGCGCAGCGGATCGGCGGCAGAGCAGCCCCTGCGAAGCCCCCCGGCCGGCTGGCGGGGGAGACCGCCCTGGGAGCGAGCCAGCCGCCACCGTTCCTGCCCTGGCCTCTCTGCCCGCTGAAAGCATCCCCCGGCCCTTCCGCAGGCACGGAGCAGCTGGAGGGCGGCGGGTCCGTGGGGTCTGGGCCGTACACCAGATAACCGCCCACCCCACGCGTGCTTTCCTCTCCCTCTCGTGCCCCTGCCCAGAGGATGCTGCTGGTTGGGGTGCACAGGGCTCCCCCGAGCCGCAGGAGCCCACAGCGGCTCCCGGCAGGACCTGGGCTGCTCCCAGCCCCACGGTATCAATCCTGCGAGATTATTTTCCTTATCCAAGATGTCCTAGTTCCCCAGTACACCAGATGATACAGAACTGACTGCAGGCTGGGGGTCTGGCAGAGGATGCTCAGCACAGGGAGGCTGGGAAGCGCCCGTGGGGTGCCCGAGCCCCACCTCACCGCTACCAGGGGAGCCCTGTCCCTGCCCGCTCCCGGGATCTGGCCCTTGCAACTTAAACCCGGGAGTAAACGCAACTGTTCAGACGGATGATCAGCCTGTTGCCATGGAGAATGAAAGCTGGAAGTTTACTTCCAGAAGCATCTAAGCAAGAATTGCTTGAGAGTTCAGCCTGTGACAAATTAGCAAACACGTACTTTAATTACATAAAGCCTTTCCCTTCGATTTTTTAATTAGAAGCAAGAATGCAGATGTCCTTTATATACAAGGACTTTCTTGTTTTTATTCCATTGCTAGTAAAAATGAATCCCATCATACCTTGCAAGACTTCATGGATTTATAAAGTCCTCACGGTGACAAAACTTCTGACCATCAGGCTTTTGAGATACAGGGTACTCCAGCAGCAGCCAAAAATTGGTGCAGAAAAGATAAGTATACAATTTGTACGTCTCTCTGCAGCCAGAAATCTGTTTAAATCATTAAAATATTAAAGATAATCAGTTATAGTTTGGCAGTTGTTTACCAGGGAGAGCTTAAAATATTTCTTCTAACGAAGGGCCTTGACTCCACGTGTACCACGGGACAGCTGATGGCTCAGGGACGTGGGGTAACAAGGAAAACTTCCCAGCCCTTCCGAGCCTTGTGCATTTCCAAAAGCCTGGTGCCGCTGCCCTGGGGCCGGGCGCTGCCTGCAGCAGGGAGTGAGCATTTCTGGGGCTGGCGCTTTCTCCCCGTGACCCACATCCAGCACGGCCAGAGAGGACACACCAGAGCCACGGGGCACGGAGACGGGCGGGCGGGCAGCAGGGAGCCTTTGAGGAGCATCCACCCAGGCCAGCACGCTACCACGGCGAACACCCAAAGCCACCTGCAGCTGCACCGCCACCGGTCTCCTACTTATGAGTGTCATTTCGCAACGAGAGAAACCAGAGGTGCCCGCCGGCGATGACAGGACCTTACTGGGAGGGGGAGTAAGACTGCACGGGGCAGCCTCACCCGCCGCCAGCAGTGGATGTAACGCCTGCCCACAGCCACAGTAAATCTTCTACTGGTTCTGTCTCCAACATCTACAGCCCCAAACAACTGTGCAGACAGAAACACCGGCCCAGAGCTGATACAGTCACTGGTGTAAAATGAGAAATTACAGGTCTAGCTGAGAGTTTTAGAATGGATTAAATGGGTGAATGAGTAAGAAAACGGAAGGACAAAATTTTCATGGCATGCCGTGAATACTTGAATAAAAATAAACCAATAAAACCAAAAATCAATATTAGCCTGAAGTGCTATAGAATCAGAATTTAAAATAGCAATGCTCAGGACCAAGGAGACCACTCAGGCATCTGGGCAGGCTGCTCTCCCCGCCTTGGCTGTCCTCCCGCTGGAAAAGTCTCTGCTCCCAGCCGGTCAGCACAGCAGCCTTCCTTCAGAGGGCACCAGCCTGAGCCCTCCGCAGGGAGGGGAGCCCACCGACTCCCCCTCATTATATACAGGCTACGGTGACGTCTCTGAGAGCGGGGGAGAAAGATGGGAGCAAAGGCTGTAACATTTCTGTTTCTTCCTCACAGATTTTGTACGCAGTCTGGCTCCTGATTTCCACTGCTTTGTTTTTGTTATAATACCGTAAAACGGAAATATAATATCCTGGTTTGAACTAAATAGACATTTTCTGTGATCAAAGTTTGGCTTGTCTCACCCTTCTGCCCTTCCTGCTTTTCCTTACAGTACAGGTTAAGGAGAAAAAAACCATATTTTGGTTTGACCCACACTTTGATAATTCTTTAGCGTACAGCCATATAAAAGGAAAAGAAACCAAGTTTTCTCCTGGGCCTCTGAAAGCACAAGTATTTTTGCTTCCTGCCAGCTGGGAATTTCTGTTCCCTCCCCACCTCATATTTCAGACCCTAAGATGCACAGGCCCTGTCCTTCTCTGCCGGAGGAGAAGCTGCCGCGCGCCGTGTTCCTGCCCAGCAGGACGATTCGGAAGACGCAGCCCAGCCGACACGATCCGAAAGGGCTGAGCAAGACTGGCTCAACCCATCTGCAGGGCCACCGGCACGCTCGCTAACGGGATTTAAAGAAAAGACAGCTTGCTTTGCTGGCAAACGGGCTTGTAGCCAACAGGATTTTGGAAAAAAAGATACACTCAGGAACAACTTACGCAGGCAGCAGCTTTGAGATCCCCGAAGCCGGCAGAACACTCGCATCCCTCCTGACGGAGCAGCTGCAGTTGCTATGGAGCCGGGGCTGCCTGCGCAGCCGGGCCCTGGATGCTTTGCTTTATTCCAGACTGTCTTCTGCTCGTCTTGCAGCAGACTCTGGCTGCAGCCCTGCCCTGGGTTTTCTCTTTCCTTCATTTTTTTTTTTGTAAACAGAAGGGCAGTAACGCTGCTGCAGAGCAGTACATTACATTTACAGTAAGATCTCAAAGGGCCATACACAAAAAGCAATATCTGAAGCACACAGCTACTGCGATGAACTTTGCTGACGGAAGAATTCCTATGATGGATTTATTTCTCTGTAATGCTGGTCAAAATAGTAAGATAAAAAAAACTGCAATGATGATGTCAAAAATGAAATAAAAATATTTTAGAGTGACATTTGAATGTTTAGAATTGCTTACACTTAATTAAAAACAAGGGTTTAAAAGCCCTATTTTAAAACATTTTATTCCAAGAAGAAGGCACTTGTGATAAGTGTTTATTCTGTCTGGGAGGAGCTTAAAAGGAGAAATAAGTTTCCCAATAAGGAAAAAGCTTTCTGAGGTGTTTCAGTTGGGCTGGTCCATGAACTAAGCCAACAGTTTTCACTGTTGGGTGTTGGTATAGGCTATCCGTCCATGGAACCCCAAAATCCCAAAGGAATCCAGACAAAAGTCCAACCTGCAGCTGAGAGGCAGCAGCACAGCACCGCCCGAACGCTGCCATCCTCCCGCGGCAGGAGCTTGCATGGAGGAGCTCAAGGTTAGGAGCAACTCCGCAAAGCACAGAGCAGCCCACAGGCTATTTGCACTCCATTTCTCTCTTAAAGAAACACAGAAACCCAACAGTTGCCTAACCCGCCCCAGGCAGGACGAGGAACGGATCCCCTCCCGCTCCAGCCTAGTGGGCTCCAGCAAACCCACTGGAGGGGCTGGAGAGGAAAGGTGCCCACTCAGCCAGAGCGCAGGGTGGGGCTTCCTGCTGTTGCCAAAGAGAAGGGACCTGTACATTTTGTTCTTTGTGCTTTATCATCTCTGATGACTTAGCAGCAAAGGCTAAAAATAAATTTTCATGCTTCATCTTCAAAGTAGATGTGGTACAATATTCTTTAAAAAACCCCAAACCTATATCCCAGAGAGAATATTGCAAATGTTTCAGAATCCAAATCAAACGGTATGAAGAGGCACTGTAAGCCTGCCAGATGGGATATTTTACACACAGCTCTGGCACTATAAGCTCCTTTCCAACCCTCCTCTCATGCATGAGACAGCAATTAAGACAGTCACACATTTCTGAAGAGCAGCCTAACATAAAGTGCTTATTTACTGCACAAAGGCATTTCTGGACAACAGCGACCTAAACCTGCTATGAGTTGTAGAAGAAATGAAGCAATATTCTGATCTCCAGGGACAAGCTGGGGCCATTCAGGTTCTCACTTCATATTTCTGTAGTTTAACACAGACTTCATAGACAGGCGGAAGGCAGGACACAGTCCAAATCCAACAACCGGTCTGAACTTCCATAGGAAACATACGAGTAGTGAAATAACCCCATTTTTGTAACAAATAACTGCTACTAATCCACCTGCCTGACTGATGGCCTAAATTCAGATGTGATAAAACTGATTTTGGCTGTAAATAACATGAAATAATGTCTCAAAATTTTGACTCAACATGAGTCAAGCTAGCACTTGGAATCCAAAACTCCAAAGCAACTCGAGGGACCTATGCCTGCACTTACGTTACTTTGAATAGATGAGTCACATTAACATGAAATAAGCATGCATGAAACGATGTTCATAATCACAACCTTGAGCTAGTGAACCAAACCTAAGTGTTACGAAAAGTCACTGATAAACAAAAGTTGCTTTTTTAAAAATAGCATCCAAGGTTCTGCACGCTATCACCCATTGCTCCTGAAGCCTGGGGAAAGGGGCCTGGGGCCTGTTCTCCACGGGAGGAAACGCCTGCACTTACACCAGTGAGTGGAACTGACGCCTGTGACTAGTCCCTTGGGCAAAAATAGTAATTACTGCTCGTCATGAGATACATTTCAGGTCTTTGGTGTTGATCATAATGGGGATTAAAAAAACAGTTGCGAGAGAAAATTAGTTTTGTACAGTTTGACTTCCCTTTTCCTAATAAGTTTATACTCTATAGAGAGCTTATGTAGAAATAGACTCACATCTATCTATACGTGTGTATACGCATATATAAAAACATATTTAAATAACTGGGGTTTGGTATGGCATTACTGCTTCAGCGCAGCCGGCCAGTGAGTTCGTGTCACTGCTAAAACGGGCCAAGCCCGGCGCGGGGGCGGCTGGCGTTGCCTGGCTGGAGCACGCAGGGGCGGGTGCTTCAGCGTATGCCCGCACAGCCCCAGCTGCTCCAGACAGTGCTGCGGCAAACGCCTGCCCACCTCTAGAACCGGTACCTCCAGACGTTACATGACGTGCCTGCAGCTGGGAGCACGGAGCGGGGACTGCAGCAGGCGGGTTAAACGATGATAAACGGACAGGAGAGACTTCCAGTGCTCGTAAATCACACCCGGAGTTCCTAGAGGCAGCGGTGTTTAAAGACCTGATAAAGAGATAACGGATGCTGAGGCAAATGAAAAGATGAGGCATCAAGCCTGAGGGCTGGCTGGAGGCAGGAGCAAGGTATTTCCCAATTTACTCTTTTATTAGTAACTGAATTACCCGGTTTCACTTAGTGCTGCTATACAGTAATACCTTCACACTCTGTTCCAAAGATGCATCTGTTGTTCTAACAAATCCTCCCAGCTTTTGCTCCCTCTCTCTTTCACTCACCACTTGGAGCCTTGCACGTACATCTATTTCCGTGCAGACGCCCCTTCCCAGGAGGTATATCTGCTCTCGAGCTGACTAACACGCCTTGATACCGCTGTTTGTTGACTGACAGAGAAATAGAAGCAGAAGAAAATATCTATGCCTGTATAATATTCTCCAGTGTCAAATGTAGTGGTTGGGTTATTATTCAATGACAGTGGTATTTTTAGCAGAAACACCTATTTTCCTTGAGTTTCACGTGTTTATTCACAACACTGAGTTAATCCACGACCTTTTCCCCCTCACATAACTGTTACTGCTCTTACAGTAAGCCACATCCAGACATTCCTGACAGCATCAGGGGGACGGCAAGCAGTTGCTATGCTGAGATGGACAGCTAGATCAGGCCTGTTACTGGTGCCCAGCCCCTTGCCAACACCAACAAACCAGGCCAGTGCCACGGAATAAGCGTCTTGCTTGTTGGGAGCCGTTTCAGATTTTTCAAAGGCACACAGTGCTGGTGTGAGCCTGCTCCTGTTGAGTATCTCAGCCCTCCAGCCTCTAGCTTTAGCTGATGGAAGAAATTACTTACATTTTTTTCTTCCCGATGAACCCTGTACACGTGGAAAATGCCAACTTTTTATCTAGCAAAGGGAATGAATGCACTGCGGGCCACGGAGATCATTTGCTCTCCACTCCTGACTGTTCCTCATGAGAGGCTGCGAGAGACACTGGGGAGCACATACAACCCGTGCCGCACAAAGGGCCGTGGGCCTCTGGAGAGCAAATACAACCCGTGCTGTAAGACCGGCCTCTGCCCCAGGGCCCGTTTCATTTCCTTGCCACACATGCCTCTCTCCAGTGCCAGATATAGATGGTGATAGCGGAGTGGAAACAGAAAAGAGTTCAACACCTACCGTTTCCTTCTCCCTAGCGAAATCCAGACTTTCCATCGAGATCACGGAGTCTCAGCTCTCCTAGGCTGTCAATGGCATAGGCTCTGCCCAAAGAAGAATCAGTCCAGCACGAACTACTTGCACCCACATTGACCGGTGCACCGGGTACGGCATGAACGCGTTCTGCCATCCCCAAGGCGTTCTGGGGCTTTCTCACAGTAAAGCAGTATTCACAGCAGAGACCATCAACAGAAGGGCAACGGGGATTCCCCAACCTCAGCTCAACTGAGGTTTTCTCAACAGGGAAAAAAAATTCCCCACTTTGTATTTCTCCTAATTATATACATTTTGCACATAAAGGAGGGGAAAAAAAGTTTTATGCTAAGAGCTTTTTCCTAAAATTTTGACAAGTCCTTTCCCAAGCAGCACATTACACAGCAGCAGAGCTCGCTCCAGCTGCCTGTGGGTGTTCCGAGGGTTTATTCATCCTCCCGCTCTCCCGTGGGTTTGGCTGTGCCCTCTCTGTCAACGCCAGATTGATTCTGGCCATCTACTGCCACCCTGCTGGTTATCAGGCACTTCTGAAGCCATTTCACACGCTTCCCAAAAGTGGGGAAAAGGAGAGAAAACTCAACCAAAATACCTTCCTCTGTTTCAAAACCTTGTTTTAATTTTTCTCTAACTGTGCTGCTAAATGTTGCTATCTGTGATCTCAGGAGATAAAAATCAGCCTTTACTGTACTTTTTAAAGAGAATGTCGGGGATTAAAATAAGTTCACTTACAGAGTGTTAGAATTAACTGTGTGATTGCTTAGAGGTAAGCTCAGTTAGAACCAAGTGTGCTTGAACTGTAACTTGCTTACGGCTTAGCATGAGCAGGCCTTGTTTAAAACTCAGCAGCAGTGAAATTTGAATGAACTCTGGCTACGCAGAGGGGGTAACAACGGAGCACGGGACATCCTCATCTGCAAGATATGGGGAAGCAAACTCAGAACTCAAAGGAAAAAAAGACCTTCAAACCAGGCAGCAGACAATGAACAAGACCTTGGTCACTTTTACTGAGGGGCCCTCGGGACCGGTCAGAGCCAGAAAATAAGAAAACTAATGACCAGCTCACACGTTGAAGATAAGGAGATGGCCTGCCTGGAGACAGGGAGGGGACCTGAGGAGGAGCGAGGACCCCAGCCCAGAAATACCACTGGACTGACTGATGGGTGGGCAGCGTGGGGAGAGGGCATGGGGGGAATGAACTTAGACTGTGCCATGGGGTTTCTTTGTTCAGAGTCCCTCACAGGAGGGTAATAAACAGAGTCTGTGACAGAAGCCAGGATCCAAACTCTTCATCACAGCCAGGGCCACGTCTGGATCCAGGCGCACCTCGGCTCCTTCCTGGAAGGCGTTTAGAGAGCAAGGGGGTCCAGTCTGAATCCCAGTACTTGACACAAGGGCCTTCCCAGACTCTCCTTTAACAGTGAACTAGTCCTTCTCAATGCCTAACCCATGGTTATTTGAGCTGTTCAACAACAAATGCCAAATGAATTTACAATCTGTATTATGGAGCAGGAGAAAAATCAGCTGGGAGGTGAAAAGGGCAGGAGCAGAAAAGCCCAGTGCCTGGTGGGTTACTGAGCCCATCCCGTTCACAACCTCTGTGGGCAACCCGAACAGCACCTGGTAATGCCTGGCATAAAATACTGAGCAAAAGGTAAACAAGTAAAAGGTGAAAGTGTCAAACTGTATAATGAGTCCTTCTGCAAGCAGCATAAATAATAAATCACCCCCCCGGTGCGACAAACGGCCTTGGCCCTCCAGCTCCAGGGCCTGCAGGCGCCCACCAGCGCCAAGGGAAGTCTCCCGCGGCTCCCGGCAGCGCTCTGCGCCACGGCCACCGCGAGCCAGCGGCGGTGTGGAAATGTCAGATGTGTTTACACAAACAAAATCCATAATGAGCGCCTTCAAGGACAACTGGCAAAACAGACGGCTTGTGCGGTAAAAAGTTGTGATCCACCAGTACAGTAAGTTTTTAAGTAGCCATGCAGAACGCTAGAAATCCCCACAGTGCTTTGATTGGAGAGAAAAGGCCTTTAACAGCCGCAAGTGTTATCTGAGAGAAAATAGTAGAACACTGACTGTAGAACACTGTTAAGTCAGTGTGTTTTCTTTTTATTTATTACTTCACATCAAGCTAACACATTTCCCTTTAAGACCCCTTGTATTTTTACTTTGCTGACTTCATGCGAGTTATTTCCTTTGCCTGTGGCTTCCTGACTTTGCTCTGAACGCAAAGACGACACCTGGAAACTGCCAGTGACCGTCACACAAGCCGCAGCAGCAAGACCTGGCCCACTCTCACGGAACGCTTACCGCCAGCGAGCCCCAGCGTGCCCGCGTGTCACCGCTGCTCTCCAGGCAGGGACAGGCTCTGTGGAGAGCGGGCGGGAGAGCTGAGCAAGGAGCGCGGCCACCTGCACCGGCCCCTGCGCGTTCACAGCCACGCGCTCTGCCTCATCCTCCCGCAGACATTAACGTGCACTCCAAACGTTTTTTGGTGAACTGAACCCTACACGTAATCTGCCTTCCCATCCACCACACAAAGCGTTTCCCAGGAAATACTGCCAGGATGACCTGGCCTTACCTAGCACGCAAGAAGTAATCTGGCAATAATGAGTTGTGATTAATCATTTCAATTACAAAAGCAACATGTAAAGATAAAAACCCAGCAGGCATCCCACAAACCACTCTGGTGTTTACTGCTGTGGACCAAATACCAGTACCTGCTAGCTCCTGTCTCTGAACCCGGGCAAAATTCAGGTATCACATCATGGTACACAAATCCCTGCTGTTCCCCAAAGTGACAAAGGCCGTGGCTATAAATTACTGTCCCATTCAACATACAAACGTGACCATAACAACAATATTTAAGGAATGGTTTTTTTTTCTATTTATGTGAAAATCTGAAACTTAGCCTTTGAGGCAAAGAAAAATCTGTGCCTTGGATGGTTATGCTAGATTTCTACTATGCCTTCAAGTTTCTCATTACGTTTCTTTGCTGATACTTCTTTTCAGACAGAGTAAGGAAATATCACAAACAAGAATGAACCCTGTATCTATTTGGAACATTTTGATGGAATTTCAAAATCTAGTGTTATCCTGTGGTGTGGACACCAGTTGTTGGTTGGAAAACACCTTCTGGTTTAGTTTTATCCAAAAGGAATCCAGATTGTGGATGCTGAGCCCATACCATGAGGCAAACCAAAGTGGAAATGGCTATCAGCAAGAGATTTGCTTTAAAAGCACTGTCTTTGCGCAAACTAGACACATTCCTATTACAAACCATGACCATAATTCATTTGTTATGGAGGCAGCCAGAAAAGTAATCCAATATCAAATAAATAAAATAATTATTTCAGTATAAAATCAGTTAAAATGCAAAATGTAGCAAAAAGTTTTCAGGAGGGCCATGGGAACGTTAGCGTAAGAGTCTACCAGAAGTCAGCGCAAGCCCATAAATCTTCAGGCACTTCAGATACTGAGCAAAGCTCTCCCTCGGGCGTATCCTGAGCCCCTGACGTCAGTCAGATTTCTGACACTGACCTGGTGATCAGAATTTTTTTTTTTTTAATTAAACACCATTACTACAGAGTTTGTTTCAGATTTACATCCCAGTAAAACATAGTATGTGCCATCTGGAGTTCATTAATGCTGTCCTTTACCTACAGGACGTGCCAGGGGACGCAGCCATTACGCAACCATGGGTCACAGAGGACAGAACGGAGCAGTCAGCAAAAAGACAGTAAGTTCTTTTGGTATTAACAGCCCAAGTGGTCCACTACACTGATTTTCCGAGGGTTGAAATGAAGGGATCAGGATAGCCACAGAGGGATGGCCAGTCTCAGCAGCATCTCCCAGCACAGCGGTCTCGCACAGCTAACAGTTTGCTCCGCAATCAATACCAACCTACTTCCAGCAGAATAAATTCTGGCTGTGAAGCGTGACAAAACCAGCCTCCTGCGACATCCAACATCATTTGGGCAGCAGCTTTCCAGAGCAGGTGCTGGTTTCGGTTAGTGCTGGGACAGCCCATCCCAGTGAGGCTGGCAGAGCTCGGGGGCATCGCCCTCCTGCAGAGCCGCGCTACGGAACGGCAGGCGGGCCTGGAACCAGCGGCAGGAGACACCGAGAACCCAGAAACACTAGCTGAAAGGACAGGAAATACACATTCTGCATCTTAAACCGACTCTTCTCTTCACTCGAGCGCCATGAAAAACAAGGTCCCCATTTGCACATGTCCTTGCCAAGGTCAAACAACTGTGGCATCAGTGAAATAACTTGAGAAAGCAGCACAGCAGCGTATCTGCTGGGCGTACAGACGGACAACACTGCCCATCCTGCTGCCTCTGTGTGTGTCTGAAGAGAGAAATCTTGTCCTCCAGACATTTTCTCAAGTCTTTTCAAACTACTTCTCCTCATACGCTGCCTCTGCTTTTCTGGAGTAGAAAAGGGTGGGTGA
>WHYT01016926.1:275721-304640 GCA_009806455.1 Tetrax tetrax
GGATGGCCAGTCTCAGCAGCATCTCCCAGCACAGCGGTCTCGCACAGCTAACAGTTTGCTCCGCAATCAATACCAACCTACTTCCAGCAGAATAAATTCTGGCTGTGAAGCGTGACAAAACCAGCCTCCTGCGACATCCAACATCATTTGGGCAGCAGCTTTCCAGAGCAGGTGCTGGTTTCGGTTAGTGCTGGGACAGCCCATCCCAGTGAGGCTGGCAGAGCTCGGGGGCATCGCCCTCCTGCAGAGCCGCGCTACGGAACGGCAGGCGGGCCTGGAACCAGCGGCAGGAGACACCGAGAACCCAGAAACACTAGCTGAAAGGACAGGAAATACACATTCTGCATCTTAAACCGACTCTTCTCTTCACTCGAGCGCCATGAAAAACAAGGTCCCCATTTGCACATGTCCTTGCCAAGGTCAAACAACTGTGGCATCAGTGAAATAACTTGAGAAAGCAGCACAGCAGCGTATCTGCTGGGCGTACAGACGGACAACACTGCCCATCCTGCTGCCTCTGTGTGTGTCTGAAGAGAGAAATCTTGTCCTCCAGACATTTTCTCAAGTCTTTTCAAACTACTTCTCCTCATACGCTGCCTCTGCTTTTCTGGAGTAGAAAAGGGTGGGTGACGCTGGAGGATACAGGAAGCGACACATGAAAGTTATTGAACCTACACCTTGATTCTGCTCCACCAGTGACTAACAAATCCCTAGTCACGTGGTCCTGCAAAGAGCGATTTGTGGATTTGCACAGAAGCAGTTTTGTAATTTTTTTAAAATCTACAAGGATGTCATTCTTCATCAGAATAATTTCTACAGAACTATACTAAATTGCTGAAATCTTTCGGAGTTTTAGGTCTGTCTGACTGCGGAGCACGTGGCTGTAAGTGCCAAAGGGAAATCAGGAATTGCCTTTCGAGGCTGGAGGGTTGGTAGAACCTGCTTAGCATTCTGCCACCATAACAGCCAACACTGCTGCTCTAGGGACAAGTGGGCCCCCATTTTCCTTCACATGCAGATGAATTCTACTGGACAGCTGTGGTCATAGAAAGATAGGATTACAGGAATGATTTAATTTGCAAGGCTGAATTATTGGCTAATATTTGGCTGCTTTTACCATGACATGTATTAGTACAAATGCTGTTATCTCTCTTAAAATTACTGAGTCCTGATGGAGTCTCAGAACCAGAATGGGTGGATGGAATAGCTTTGTGTTCACATCCTACATCCCAGTTGATTGGTTTGTGTAAAATTTTTATACCTTTCTTTTTTTAATTTTTCCATTTTAGCTTAACCTGTGCTGTTGATTATACACAAAGAGCTGCACTGGAGAAGGTGACAACCTTAGAAGACATGTTTTAAAGGGAATTGTTACAAAAAAGATCATTATTTAAAAGCCATCACTTGTTAACAGTAATTTGTTGACACTATTTTGAATTTGAGCCATCTGCAATAAAAGGTAAAACTTCAGAGATGCTTTTTGTAAAAAAAAAAAAGCGAAGCAAAGTTTTATTCTTCATGTAAATTGACAGCACACTTGCAAACTTTCTGAAACTTCACCAAGTAGGAGGTGTTGACAACCGTCACTTCACAGCATATACGGGAAGGATTTACTGGCACACAGTTCCACAAATATATTCAAGCCTAGTATTCTTCCAGAAAACCAGTGGACCTTAAGCACACTCTTAAAAGCCATCTTAAAACTGGGTGCTGTTCTTTCCATCAGGGCCCCAGTGACAAACGCGCCCTCCCCCAGCCGCGTTCCTGTCTCCTCATACCAGTGCCATTTGCCTTTTAACTCCCCACTACACACGCCAGACTTCTACCGGTCTGACCCTTCCAGGTGAGGAACAGGCAGCTGCCAGGCAAAAAACTGCCGAGAGCCACTACAAAATAGACAGAAAGTCCACTGCAAAACTGCGGAATTAAGCCAGCCCCTACACCCAGCTTTCCATTTCAGAGCACGCTTTCAGCACCTACACAGAGAACAAAATGTGTAGAGTAGGTGGCAGGGTACGAATGCTGCGTGTCAGCCGAGAGCCGCGAGCCTAGATGGACAGCAGCGAACGTCTCCGGCCAGTAAATTGTTATTTTATACTATATACTGGCAGTATCATGATGTAAGAAACAACAGACCAAAGTCAGACTGACTCCAATGTATTTGTTTTCTGTCTGCATTTTAAATGGTGTCAGCAGAGGCACAGCCGCACTAACTGAAAAGCAATCTTAATGAGATAGATGACATTTAAAACCACCAAGGGAGCAAGCAGCTGGAATAAATGAACTTTCTTTTTGTACTCTAAGAGGTTAAACAACACAGAATAGGAAGCAGTTCTCGGCATATGCAGTATATGCATGGGCGTTCAGAAAAGGGAAACGTCCACATCAGTTACTTGGTGAGCACAGAAACCAGATTACTTTGTTACAGTCATTCATCATAACCTGTATTACCCTGAAACGCCAGCAGTTACGGCTGCAGAGGACATTCATCAGCAATTACAGGCCCTGACATTTGAACTCCATCGCAGCTGATGGCGACTCTATGAAGATCCTGACGATTAAATGGAGCAGGAAGGTGCAGCCACGTAACCAGTGGAAGGCAGAGACAGTCTCTGCGATGGGCTTTCGGCATCCTAAAGCGAAGCTGCCGCAGATCAGAGCGATGTTTATTAACCACACCATGGAGAATCTAGGTATTAAGGGGGGGGAAAAATCCCAAACACAGAATGCGAAACACGACAATGCAAATGGATTATACAAAGCCTTTGGGCATAGATGGTTCATGTGTAGCACACAGATACACATATAGCACACAGTATGGACATAGCAATATGCATAAACACATACAGGAACTAACCTCACAGGCATGCTCCACCATGATGCACACTGCTTGTCTGCTTTACCTGAGGGCAGCACCATTCCTTGGATGCAGTGCACTTCATTTTAAAACCTGTAGGCTGTTCCTAGCAGATTTAAAAGGATTTTTATGATTCACGCGGCAAAAGGCTAAAAAAAAATAATCCATCCCCCCAGCACAAGATTATGTTTTCCATCTCTATCCTCTGAATCGTGGAATCGGATGAGAAATGATTCGTCAGTCAGTCTGGGGAAGCATTTAGAGGACAGAAAAGGAAAAGGGGAAAAAAAAAAAAATCAACCATACAGTAAAATCTGCTCACCATGTACACACCCCCAAAGTGAAGAATCAGACCAGCCTAACTGAGGAGAAGCTAAAGATGAATTTCAGCAGAAGGCTGCAGTTGCTGGGTGATGCCCTGTAAATCCTGCTCCCTCCAGGGAGAACGAGCTCGCAGCGGAGCTCCGGCAGCCGCCCCTCAGCCATTGCAGTATCACTGCAGCTTGCAGCTGAGCGCAGGCACGTCATCACACCCGCTCCGCGAGCTCTGGAAGCCCTCCCTTTCACAAATCCAAGGCAGGCATGCCAGTATGAAACCCGCTCACCTCCAGCACGGGCTGAGGTCCCCTTGTACCTGGATGCTGCTAGAAGGATGTGCATTTTCAGCTTAATTATTAAGCCAAAGACTTGCATCCAGCACAGACTGAATCTGGACTGAACTCCTCCTGAGGCAGGGGCTACGTTACTGAAAAGGGCAGAGAAAATTTGAAGGATATTCACATTTAAAAATAGCTGGCAGACTTTGCACTTGCTCCTAGCAAAGGAGGGGGAACCAAGTTACATGGAAATCCTTAGACGTCCAAGTGCAGGGCCAGGCACCGGGTCTTCTCTCTTACAGGAATGTCATTACTGCATAACCCCCTGCTCTGAAATTATGTGGAAATGGTAATCTGGTGGAGAAAAGGCAGGTGTCTTTACACACACCTGTAAGCTATGATTTGAGGATTAAAGCACTGCAGATATAAAAAGTATATCTTTAACCCCTAGCTTGCTGTCTCTCACTGCTTTTCATAACCAAAAAATTATTAATTTTTGTTATTCAAACTCACCACACTGAAAATTCCCCTTTACATCAGAACTGAAGAGCAAATACAGAAAAAATGAATGTACTAGTTTACAAGATACTTATAACAGCCCCATGCTGCAAAGTTACCTGGTAGAAAAGAGGATATGGGGCCTATTTATTTGGTTTTCATATCTTTGTGACAGTGAAGACTGGGAACCATTCCCAGTGAACGTCCCTGAACTGCTGACAGGCGTGATGGAGTGATCTGAGCCCAGGACTGGAAAGCAGAAATATATCTATCTGAAGTAGATTATCAGTTTTTAGAAAGGAGGGTGTGGGGTTTTTTCCCCTTAAACAATACCCAAATATCTGGAACTTTCCATTTAAGAACATGGTTTTCCCCAAGTCCAAAGGCCCTTACTCTGTGCAGCACCTGAATGCAAAGCCAAGAAATGTGTGCAACTTCTACCTGGACTCCCAGAAACTTGCTCCTATTTTTGTGGTTAACTGCTGCTGTATTTCTCATGCCCTCTGCCCCCGCTCTGCAATTTGATTATCTTTTGACAAAGGTACGTGTAGTGGCACTTTGAGAAAACCATTAGAACAAAAATTCTATTTACTTCATAGAAACACTTAGAAAGACAAAAGTAGTGCAAAATTTCAAGGGATAGGAAGCTGCAAGAACAGAATCTCTTTGTTTTTTGCTGTACAGACATAGACTAAAAATTTTCCTTTTTCTGTCCATCCCAACTGTGCTGCATGACGTGATGAAACAGCAATATTACTCACACAGACTCATTTCCAGGGGTGGTTTTTCCTAAGCCCCAGTCCTGGCTGCTCATGTGACACTTTCTGCCTCTTTGGCGTCCCAGGGAATCAGTAAGTCGCCGTGGGAATACAGTACCAGTCTGCAAGAGACGTCGCAGCGTCAGTGCCTCAATCGCAAACACAGAGCGACTGCATTTAGTGTCAAACGCAGGCACAGGCGCACTACCGACTCCAGAAACTGTCTCCAGCTTTGACAAAAACTCTGTGCTTTTCCTTGCTCCTTTATCGCACAGATGCTTTTAAAAATTAGATCATGCCGCTGCAGTTCAGCCCACGCCGTGATAAGCGGGCCGCCAAACCACACATTTTGCAGCGTGTGGTTCCCCAGTTTAGCCCCAGAACCACCTCCCCCAAGACGCAAGCACTGGCTGTGGCTCTGATGAGAGCTGTGCAAACAATAGCTTTTGAACCCTCGGATAAATAAAACTATTTTCCATTTTTAGAGCTGAATTGCAACGTTTTGTGGGCGTTCGCAAGTAAAACAAATAACAGTGTTTTAAGTGATGGACAGCAAGAGGCCACCGTTAGTTACATCACTCAAAGAATGGGGTTTTGTTTCTCAGCTGGCAAGTGCTAGGGAAAACAGATTCTTCCAGCAATTTCCATTTACTGAGCGGTATCCAGCGCAGCCTTGTCCAGAGCACTCCACTGCACAGTGCTTTATCATGCAGAATGAGAATGTTAATGATCTTAAAAACCTGAACTTAGCAAGTAAACAAGAGCTGAAGAAATTTCTATGCTCCGCTTTCCAGATTCACACTAGAAGCGATCAGAATTTCTTCCATTTTAGAAGAAGCAAACCAACAGAAGCCTGTATTTGGTTTTAAACATTCTGATTTCTATCTTCTCCAGCCATCTCCGCGCTCTGTTTACCACTTATCTGTGACACAGGCAGCAGGTCAGCCAGGTGGTTTTGCGCGTAGCACCCTGCGCAGCCATCTACAGAAACTGGGCATGAATCTTTTCCTCAGCCTCTTACTCACTGACTGCTGATACAAACGTGAAACGCTGCACAAAATGCACAGCAAAGCCCCGCGATTGCAGTAGTTATGTCAGAGGTAGCTTTTTTTTTTTTTTTTACTCTCCAAATGGAACAAAACGAGACCTTCCTAGTTGGGAAAATACTGTGATGAGATCTTGAGGTAACGGGTGTGGAGCAATGCTCTGGTAACCGGGACACTGCCGTGCTGAAGAACGTGCAGGCGGCAGGAGCAGCAGACGGCCACGTTCAGGCCAGACCCTCTTCTGCAGGAGCCTGCTTTGCACCTCATCCTCTGGCGCAGAGTAACGATACCTCCAGGCCACAGCCAGAGAAAAGATCTCCTGAGAGCCCTTCTTTACTTGTCTTTCAGGTAAGCTTCGCTCTGCATTTCTCATGTCAAACCTGGTTCTACGAGCATCTTTTAGAAGTAAGAGAATTCTATTTCTAGTCCATTTGAATAGCTAAAATAAATTAAGTCCTACTTCCAGTCAACAAGCTTTGTTTCCTGCACCTGTCCAGGCTGCAAAGCCAACCGATGATTCTGATACTAATAATCAGAATTTTGTCACTGGGCTGTCAGAAATTGCTGTAAGAAAGAAATAACACATGGAAAAGAGACAAGCATATGCAAGAAACTGTGATGCATGCTCAAAAATTAAACTTGAAGAAATCAAGTCTCACAAAAAAGCAACACGGTTGGCCCAAACAGAAGACTGGGGTTCTTTTGCACCCAAGTCTTTGTCTTATGTCACCTGTAAGAGGAGCTCATTTCCTCTGTCCTCTAACCCTGCAGTGCAAATGCCTTTAAAACTTAACATTAAAAATTATACAAAAGGAAAATTATGTGTTCATTTAGTTTCTCCTGAATCCTGATGGGCTGAGGAGACATTATTTCACTCCTCTCTGCTTCCTTCATCACGTATAAGATGTATGTGCTGTTCCCAGTCTCCCTTCCTGATCCCACGCGCTGAGCCGACTCCAGGGCTGCCAGAAGTGCACAAACCAGGGTCCTCCCCAGCAGCCTGGTGACAGTTGTGGCTGCCATTCTGTTGGTGGCTTCGGGGGTGGTGGGGAGCGGAGCTGAGGCGCGGAGGAAGGCTCTGGCTCAGGTCACGCCGTCCCATGGGTGGCTCAGGGGCTTCGAGCCTGTGGCACCAGTGGGCTCGGGCGGCCCAGCGGCAGCCAACGGCTTGTGCCCAACAGCGTGGTCAATCTCATCCACCTCTAGGCCAATGAAAGCCAATTTAAGTGTCTCCCCATTTAAATCACTTCAGAAATACATTTGCTTAAACTGAGATGATTATTGTGTGGAGACCTAACCCCTAATTCCTTTCCTTGTTTAGACTGTGTATTACATCATAGAATTGCTAGAGTTGGAAGGGACCTTCAGATCATCAAATCCACTGTGTCAAGATTAGTATGGCTTTTAAATCTCCGATCTAAAGAATTCAAAACAACAGACTACGTGTATCTATTACATCTCCTCACGTCAACAGCCTGGAAGAGCATAAACAGCTCAGGAACAGGTATCTGAGAACAGCTCGGTAGTTAATGATGAACAACATTCCAAGAAACGCTCAGGATAAAAATAGACATACTGGATTGATTTCCAGAGGGAGCCAGGAAGGTTAATAACTAAGCTATTGTTGGCAGTGAAAAAAAACAGATGAAAACCCCCAGTTCTCAGCTAGCAGCAGCTTTTGAGGCCCTGTGCTTTGCACGGGTAGCCATGCGGCTGGAGAGGGCTAGGAGGCACGCGAGGAAAGCAGTGAGCGTCACCTCCTGTGTCGTGGGAGCCATGTCACCGTCCGAAGGGATGTAGGCACGTCCTCCCACACCAGCCCCGGCACTGCATCAGCTCTTGCGCTGTATCCATTACAAAGTTGGTAGCTGATGCGGACTACTTTGATTTATAGCAAGCAGAAACCAAAGAAACATCAATCAACATTAGACATTTTTAAACGAATTTAAGATTATAATCCGTTTGGGATTATGAACAGGTTTTGTGTAACGCCTGAAGTAACTGTCCCGCAGAACAGTTGCAAGCTGCCACAGCGGTACAAAGCCACCTGCTCAGCACCAAACACAAAGTGGAAGTTGTCTGACCCGCAAGCGTGACTGCAGAGCTGTCTAAAATACTGCCGTCCTTAGGCAGCGGGGGGGTCACTGGCTCTGGTGTAAAAGGAACAAATCAATACACGATTGTTCTGTTGACATGCAAGTAAACAAAAGTAAAGCGAGTTCCAACCTGGAAGAGGATGGCAGCTTAACAAGTCGATACGCTTTTAAAGATTTCATCCAGTACAATTTACAATTTTCTGTGATCACAGCAAAGTGCTTTTCTGGCAATAGCCAAAAATACTTTACCATAAAGATTTATACGAAGATAAAGGCATTCATCCAGTTACCAGTGAACGATCCCAGAGGTAAGCTGTCACAGCTGTACCCTGGCTTCTACCAGTACAGAAGAAGATCAGCTGGGCCCTGTTTTGTCCTCCCTTAAAGCAGAAAAGGCTTCTGGTAACTCGGAGAGTTTATGCCAGCTCTTGAGCCCAGCACATCTTCGGGACTTATATATATTTATTATAACTACCCAAGTAATTATACCTGCTACACCTGTAATTAGACCTACAGCAGCAAATATTTTCCCATTAATTTAAGATGATCAAAACCAGAGCAGACTGTGAGCCATGGCGTGGAATATTAATTATTTTTCAAAGTCAGAGAAGTGTTAATAGAAAAAAATCCTGAAAATTTAATTTTAACACCTCAGTGTTTACCCAAATAATACCTTTCCCTGCAATTTGTGACTTTTTTCCCTCTTAATTAATTTTTTAAAATTCAAACCCCTTCTCTGTGACTTTTGGGGTGACGCATACTGTAAAATCACAAACGCGCATTCCGAGGTGAAACACAGAGCCCTTTCCCTGGTGTTCTGTTGTTAGAACTCTGCAACCTTGTAACAACGCTGCTCCTTTTGTTTCAAAACAAAGTCGATTTCCCCTCCCGTGCGGAGAAAGCGATTGTATTTTGAAACAAACCCAGTCTGACTGGCAGCCCCAGCGGGCGCGCTCGCCAGGGCTCTGCCCAGCGTGCAGGCACGCAGACGTGTGTGCTGGGGCTCTGGCAGGACTCGCGCAGCGACGCAGGGGATGAGGAAGTAGTCAAGTATTGGTAGAAATATTAAACTCAGTTTTACTATCAACGAACAAAGTCCCTCCTTCAGAAGAGGTGCCCCACAAGCCACACATTCTCCTCCCAGGATATTGCTGGAAATCCCCTAACAAAATCTCCGTGCACTAACGGCAGCAGGTAGAGCGCTGCTCCAAGTTCCCCTTTACGCCTCACGCCTTTGCCTCGCCAGCACGTGGGGGCAGCCGGGGAATCTGCAACCTGTAGGCACCTTCAATACCCTGCACACCAGCCAGGTATTTCCACCACACCACAAAACCTGTGGGCTTGAGCCTGCGAGGCCTTGTCTTCCTTACCTTCCCATAGAGCTGCCCGATTATAAAGCACATCCTGCAGAGGGGAAAGCTGGGGTCAGCTCCTCTCTTCTTCCCGGAACAACAGCGGAGCGACTTCATCAGGAAACCCTAACAGAGGATTGGCCCAAACTTCCTCCTGCAGAAAAGCCTGCTGCTGCCGAAAACTGGTAACAGAGGAAGCCAGTTTGGAGAGAATGTGGTATTTGTGCTGCTGAAACGGGCAGCAGCCCATGGCAAAGGCACTGCTTCACACAGGATACGCTCCGGGTTTGTGCAGCACCAGAAGAGAAAGCGGGTGGCGGGGTTTTGTGCTAGCAGGGGACACTGTCAGAGCACATCTCCACCCGTGATGGGTACGGTGGAGCTACCGCTGCCTCCCAGAGCGGAGGGAACCGGTTCAGGCCCATCGACCGGGGGATAGCCCGTGGCTGGACATCTCCACACAGAAGGGTTTTGGTGGGAGAAGAGTGAAAAGGTGACTGTGCCAGCTCCTCCCTCCTGAGCCAGTCAGCCCGTGTCCGGGTCAACACAGCGCCGAGCCTTCTGTGCCTTGAACGCTCCCCGAGGCACACAAGCGTACTGTTCACCTGGAGAGGGCCAACACCTTCCTGGAGTGATGAACTTGCTCTGCTCTTCTGCGCTGAAGGCTGCCTGGCTTTGCCTCGCAGAGCGAGGTGCAAAGGGAGGATTGCTGGGCAGCAGAGAGCAGCACAGAGCTACAGGCTGAGCCGAAGCAGAGGCAGCCTCCCGCTTTCCCAGCCACTGCTGTGCCGTCTGCCCGGCCTGCACAGGAGGACGTAATAAATAAATGCATAAGGAACTTGCTTCTTGAACAGTTACTCAATTAAAATTGTATTTCTGTTCTGCTGAGGACAAATTTGCCCTAAGTTCCTTATGAGAACAAAATTGATTTTTACTCATGCAAATTAAATGAGAATTTCTCATCAGATTTCCTGTGGTCAGGCATGACGGAGGATAATTTAGGCACCGGCGTGCTTGGAAAGGCTGATGGGGCTGTGCGCATGCCGTGCCCCAGCTTGCCCAGCTGCCTGCCTGCTGGGGGGAGCGTGCTCCAGCTGTGCGCAGATGTGCAGCTGCCAGAACACACCTCTGCCCCGCTACCTCCTGTCTGAGTCCAGAGAGCGGCCCTGGGGCTATCCAGAAGGAGAAGTATGGATAAGGTCCTGCTTAAGGCTCTGTTAGTCCCAGGGGGCCTAAGGCTGAGGCGTGTTAAAATCCTGGGTTAAGGATGGGCGAAGAGCTGGAGAACCGACCCTGAGAATGTCTTCATGGGCCAAACCGCTACTCCGCTGCCCAGGAACGCCCTGCCTGTACTGACTGTGATGCGCACATGAATAAAATCCCGGCCTTGGCTTTCTGGAAGGCTTGTAGGTTAATGCTCCTTGCTGTTACGGTAACTCGCTGAAATTTACCAGAAGATATACTTGAGCTTTGTGATTGCCTACTGCAGAGAGGCACAGACGGACTCAATTTCAACCTGGAGAAAATGCCTGCGTCCTGCGATTAAGTAAACAACACTTTAGCCATCCTCTGGCTAAATAAAGCACAATTTTATGTATTTCTCTTTACGAACTCCCAGCGGTAAAGCAGTATCTGCTTTCGGACGGCCACTCGGTCTCTGCTGAGCGGCGCGCTGTCGGCAGAGCCCCCGCGGCCTGCTCGGGCGGCAGCGCGGCCGCTCCCGACGCGACGGGCCGGGCCGGGCCGTTCGTTACTCCCGCGCCGAGGCCGCGGAGCCGAGGCCGGTTTGGGCCCAGCACCACCGGCGCTTTCGCACCCGGACACGGTTTCCCCGGAAAGCCCAGCGCAGCTCTCCGTTTGCCCGCTGTCACGCTCTGTAGGCGGCGCGGCGTTCGGCCGCCGGGGCCGGGCGGGAAGGCCTCGGGGCGGGAAGGCCTCGGGGCGGGAAGGCCTCGGGGCGGGAAGGCCTCGGGGCGGGACAACGCGGCGCTCCCCGGGGGCGGCCCCGCCGCCATGGCCGCCCGAGCGGCGGGAAGCGCGCGGCCCGCCCGGCCCCGCCCCGCGGCGCCGGCCAATGCCGGGCGGGCGGCTGTGACGTCAGGGCGGGCGCGGGGCGGCCCGGGCCGTGGGTCCGCGGCGGCGGCAGAGGAGCGGAGCGTCGGCCGGTCCCGGTGCCGGTGCCGCCATGTCGCGGCTCAGCCCGCAGGAGGAGAACTTGCAGGGTAAGGGCCGGCGGCCGCGGGGTCTGACCGCCCTCGCTCCCTCCCTGGGGGCCCGCCGGCGCTGAGGCCCTCGGGGGGCCGGGACCCGGGGCGCGCTGTCGCTCGGGTGACCGGCTTCCCGCCGGTTGCCCGTTAAACCGCCCGCAGAGCTCCCTGATGGCGGGGGGGCGGGCGCGCTTTGCCGGCCGTGCCGTCCGGTTGCGTGGCGGAGGGTGCGGGGCCGGGGCCGCGTCGTGCGCGTTTCCCGAGGGTGGGAAGCGAATTTGGCTTGCGGGTGCGGGATCCGCCTGCCGCCGCGAGTTAAACCGTGCGACTTTAGCAGCCTGGGGAGACGCTCTCGTCTGCCTGTGGGAGTTTGCTTTTTTTGTTTCTGGTTTGGAAAGCCGTGTGTTAAGAAATTGGAGTTGTGAGGGCTGACGTAGTGCCTTTTAACGTGCCAGTCTGTACTCCCGCCGTGGCTGTCCCGGGCTGGAACGCCATGTTCTGGAGGATTCAAAAATCCTCCCCCGTGACTCGGCCTGTCCGGTTTGTGTGGGACATTACGCGTGCTTCATCTGTTTGTATTTCCAACTTCACAAAAATGCAGGCTCTTTTATCTTTAAATGATAATATAGTAGTAAATGATAATATATGATAAATGATAATATAACAATACATTCCTAGTGCACTAGCACAACCTTACTTTCAAAAGTGTCTAAAAAAAAAAGAAAAAACCGTGTAAAGCACCAGTACTGCGATCCTTCTGTTATAATCTTAATCCTTTCCGTGTTTCCTCATGCATCGCTGCGCGTATCCAGTAGGATTTCGGTAGGCAGCGTTAGTTCTCTCTCCGGAGCGGTTGCGTTTGCCTTGGGTGCTGATGGTTGCACCTCGATAGTACGCATCCTCACAGAAGGAGATGGCTTGTGACCGCGTTACAAACCATCGCAGCGCAGTCCGCACGCGGCGCGAAGTTGTTCTGCTGTTGTGAGCAGGGGAGCAGGAGCTGAGGTGGGATGTGCTGAGGGGCAGGGAGACTGGAGCTGGCTGACACTCTCCAGAGCTCTAGCCCGACACTGTCTTAATTTAAACTTCAGTGCTTGTGATCGTTCTTCAGTAACAACTTAGGCTGTTGTAAATTTGGGGGCAAAGAATCAGGAAAAGTTTGCCTGGGTATAAAAACATACCACATAGGGTCATGTGAAGGGGGGGAAAAAACAAACAGAACAGTTGTGAAGTAGAAGAGACTCTCCAGAAAAATGTTTCTTCAGAACTCAGTAACCCGGTATGTTTCCGTTCAAAAGATGTTGTGGTCGCCTGGCCTCTCAGAAGGGAGGTCCTGGTGCTATTAAAGCTGATTAAGCAGTTTAGCTTTCTGCTGTTCTCATTTAATTGATGAACCTTCAGTCTCTTCACAACTGGAATATCTTTCTTCATTTCATGTTTAGATTTCACGCTAGATCTCTGCACTGGCTTCTGCCCTTCAGCATACCTTTAAAACCAGTCCTTTATTCCTCCTGCTGCTCTCTGAACATGGCTTACTTCCTGAGCCTGCCCCGGCCTCTTCCTCTAGAGCCCAAGTGGTCCAAGCGCCGAGCTCTGTGTCTCTCCTCTCCTCGCTCGTGCCTCAGGCATCCTTCCTGCTGCGCTCTCCTGAATTCGGGGTCCCACCTGCCCTCTGCCTCCTGTCCTTACTGTTACGTTTCCTGTAAACTGTTCTAGGACGGGCACAAGGATCCCTCTGCTTCTGTTTACGTGCATAAACATGCTACATCGGTAAATTCCACTGGCACTTGCGTAATTCCAATATTATCTGTCCCTTGAGCTGTTTCATAAAGGAGACAACAGATACGGGTCCTTTTGTGCCTTGGTTACAGCTAGCCCAGAAGAGAGTTGTTATTCAGCACACTTAAAAAAACAAAGCAACACGTGACTGGCTGTGTTAAATATACTGCAAGCAGCAAACACATGATCTAGCCGTTGCCACATATCCTCTATTGCTTCACAGTAACACCTAAAATGTTTACTGAAAAAGCTAAACAAAACACAGTCACTGGATTCTGCAGCCTAAAATACTTTCAGTAAATGAATAAACAAACTTTGGCAGAGAGTCCCTGACATTATTTGGCTTGGCTGCCGCCTGTGTTGAACAATAAAAATTAAACATATCTCGGAATAAAAGATGTTCAGCTGCAGAAAGAGACACAATGTACTGACCAGCTGCTTTTCGGTTCTGCGAGACTTTCCAGCACCCTAGCAAGAGTGCCGCCGTGTTTTGGCACTTCGTCGTGTTTATTACCCGAGATATGACCTGCGGAGGTACCGGCGTTCACGCTGTGACGCCACTCTCGGGAGATCAACAGCCGCATACTTCACGTGCTTGTACGCAAACCACTTGCTTTATTCTGGTTCTGTTTTCGATTGCACCGAGCAGGTTCCTGGGTGGAACTCCACTTCAGCAGTAATGGAAACGGCAGTGGAAACACGGTCGCTGCGCCGAGCCAAGAGCAAGTACCAGCCTCTATTTCCATTCACAACGGAGACATGGAGAAAATACTCCTCGATGCTCAGCACGAGTCTGGAAGGAGCAGTTCACGAGAGAGCTCACATTGCGACAGGTGAACAGAATGGTTTATTGTACCAAGGAAAGGTTGCTGTTACACAAAGCCATTTTTGTGCACAAGAGGCAAAGACAACTACAGAAATGCTTACATACATGTGTGACTATACACACATGCAGAGAGGAAGAGAGAGCAAAACTTAATATTTAAAAGATTGGTATTTAAATACTAGAGTAGTGCTTGGGTAGAAGTCTGTCCTGAAACCAGAAAGAAGTTAGAGGGGAGAGGACTCTAGAAGGCTTCTCACATCTTCTGAAGATGCCATCTTGGGGTTTGGTGTTTCCTGATGAAAAAGCCCAGGAGCAGCAGCTGGACGTCCTCCGGGTGCGCTGCTTGTGCGCAGGCAGCAGCCTTGTTTTGGTAAATAAGATACTCTGGAGCCGTGCGCGGCTGTCCTTCTCGGGGATCGCTCCGTGCGCGGAGTGTCTGCGCTGTGCCGAAGAGCATGTCGTGCTAGGAACGCTGCTGCCTGGAGCAGGAGTGTTGGGGAAAGGTGATAGAAAGCAACATGTGGTTTTTAATTTTAATGAAGTACAGCAGTTAACAGCTCTTAGGACAATTCTTTAGCCATTACCTATAGCTAGTTTACAAAATGTAACAGATTTCTAGGAATATAACACAACAAAACAACTTGTATCTACTGCAAATTGTCAGTCAGTGTTATTAATTCATCTAATTGATTGTGATGGGCTGTGAAGTCTGCAGTCTAAAGTTTGTTTAAAAAAAAAAAAAAAAAGGAACTACAAGACTGAAAATAGACAGTAGGATACAGAACTTCCTGGCTAGTCTGGCTAGCTTGAATTCAAACCAAACCCCACGTTTACCCGCCATTAGCTGCCCATTGTTATTTAGTAAGTAACGGGGGGCAAATCATGCAGCCTCACAGGCATCTCTCTGCACTGCTGCAGAACAGCTCTGTGCAGCAAGGTTCTTGCAGGTTGTTAGAAAATCAAAGGTTAGTCGAATATGCTGGATTATGTCCCCCATTGAGAGGTTAATCTCTGGTCAGGGCACTGTAGCTCTTTGGAGAACTGCACGTAAGGGTCACTGACTAGCTTTAGTGCATACCATAAACAATGTCATAAACATTTTAATGAGTTCTTTCTTACTTGTGCTTCTCTTTCTGTCAAGCCCTCCTCGTTCCCAGACACCTCAGGACAGTCACAGAGCTTTGGAAATAGAGAGTCACAGCAGTGGAGAAAAAAATAGCTTTCAGGTAAAGATCTCATCTTGCTTTGGGAGAAACAATTTCTTAGTCTCGTTGTTTGAAAACCAGCATTAGGAAATTGGAGATGAAACTGCTAATGTAGAGACTTAAATAACTTAGTAACTTAGAATAATCTTTGCAGAATCAGGCTTTGTGTATTTGTATTTGACTTGCATGACTTTTTAAAAAAAAAAAAAAAAAATCAGTAACCTGAGATTTTTCAGAAGGATTTCCGTGCCCTGGTCTGTTGTCTTTTAAAATGGCTGGGTTCCCAAATGCCTCTTCCCAGCCACAAGTTGAAAAGGCCAGACCTTCAGCTCCTACAAGTAGCCTTTAGGAAAAAAGACAATCCAGAAGATAAGCACTGGTCTAGAATCCCAGAGAACTGGAGTCAGCGCCTTGCTAAGCCTCCAGCTTCTGGAGATCCTGAGATGTGTTCTCTGTCATGGTTTCCTTTGTCCTGGGAAGTGGGCATTATTCTCCTCTGCTCAGTAGGCCATTGTGATGTCATCTAACAGATGGTGAGACCACTGGATTTTTCGTTAAGGTGTGTAGGAAATGCATCAACAGGGAGGGTGTATGCATGGCTGTGGAGGTGAACGTTAACGTTCTGTGGGCCACTTACCTGCAGAAGTTTCCTCTTCCCCCGTGGCTGTCCACTCGGTAGGTCTCATGCACCCCCCCAGGAAATGCTATTTACGCACCACCACCGAGGCCTTACGGAGCTAGACAGGGAATTCGGCAGCAGCAGGAATTTCTAGAGTCACTTAAACGTGACAGCCAATCACATTCCTTTTCAAAGCACTGCTGTAGCTTTGTGATTCACTTTAACAACGAGCGCTTAACATTTCTACGTGCTGCTTTGAAAAACTCAACTGCCATTTCTAATTTCATTGGTACATTTGCTTAAATACTTGCAAAGAAAATTAGTAAATACATTTGAGAAAAGAGTGGGGGAAAAGAATACTGTATAGTAACCATGTTTTATCAATACAGAGCTTATTGCATGATGACAGGCTGAAATATTACGTCTTCAATGAAGTTTGATACTAGCTTTAGAAAAAAAATTACTTATAAAACATTTTGAGGAGTTGGGTATTGAAAGTAAGTGAATTGCTCTGCTCTGCCAAACACTAGCTCTATTATCTTGGGTAAATCACTCCTCCTGCACTGTTTATGAACAAAGAGATGCTATTTTCTCATTAAATGGAAATTTATTCCGTGTCTGTGACTAATTCTTACAGGGTTTGCAGTTAGCAATTAGAAATCAAGATTGTATTTCACCTGGAGCCTCTGCACGAAAAGGAATAGCGTTGTATGATAAACGAGCAAAAGTCCCCAGCGCTAAGTTACTTGTGCTCCAATGTGCACTGCTATTTCATTAATGCCAGTAAGAACTCAGGACCTCGCGTTCTACTCTTAAAAAAGTGATTTCTTCCATCAGCTCCCTCTTTTTCAGTTGTGGTGTTTATGGTCTGCAGCTGAGCGTGCCCTGGGTACTGACATCTCCTCCACCCCTTGGCTGGCTCGCTCAGTTCGTCATTCCGGGTACAATAGCGAGCTCATGAACTCTTTAGAACAAAGCCTGCGTGTTTGCTGTTTGTACGGTACCCCGGTGGGGTTTCAGCTTCATGCAGTTCAAGTTATACAGCTGTATCAATAATACGTAGATGGAATCAGTTCTCACAATTCCATGAAATGTGCTTGGTCCCACTGCCTCTCCCTTCCTGTGAAACTCTGCCCGTCATCTCTGCATCTCTAGCAGGAATCTAGCTGAACGAATTGCCACCTTTAGGTTAGCTAAATACGTTACTGGAAATTAATTATTTTTATTTTATATTTCCAGGAAAGCTTTCGTGTGTTTAAAGATCATAATTTAGACTTTGAGAACAGATAGTCAGAAGTTGGAAAACCACCAGAATTAAAGCTGCCTGGACAGTTTTATTTCCATTCTTAAGTGTGTGTGTGCATATATAGCTATTTCGGTTCCATGACCAGAGACTATTTTTATCACAAGACCTTGGCTCCGTTTAATGCACATGCATTAAGCAAGAAACTGTATTCTTACTCAGCATTTATGCTGTAATTCACTTGAAAACAAAGCCACTGTTGGGTTGTGGGGGTTTTTCTGCACAGATGTGTGCAGATAGAGCTGGGCTCGCCTCACCTGTGTTCCCAGTTCTGGCCCAAAAGCCAGGCAGCGTTACGCGACTGGAATGGGTTTGGCTGGGCCTGTTTGAGCTTGCTGGAGCACCTTCAGCTAAGTGTGACACCACCCAGTTCCGAACGCAGGCAAAGGGCCTCTCCGCCAAGCGTCAGTCAGATGCGTGAACGGGAGATGTTTGCGGATCCGGTGCGTAAGGATGAAGAGCAGGGCTCTGGCGTTTAATTTCCAGGAGTGAGCCTCAGAGGTAGTCTAGCGTGTGGTCATAGTGCAGACCAGGAGCCTTCTTTCGCAGTACTGACGTCCTACCTGTCACAGGCCTGAGTGCTGTTTGATAATGGCTCTTTGTTCCAGTCTGAAGAAGATTTTCTTGAAAGGAGGAAAGAAGTGGAAAGGCTGCTGAAGAAGAACGCAGACTGGATGTGGGATTGGTCCAGCAGGCCGGAGAACATCCCGCCCAAGTGAGTGCTGCCGGTGTTCCTGGGTGAACCCAGGTACAGCTCTTACTTCCCCGGGGTAAATACGTGTCTGTTAATGCTGTGACTGTTTGCTTCCTCAAACCCAGGGAATTCCTCTTTAAACACCCCAGGCGCACAGCTACTCTCAGCATGAGAAACACCAGTGTCATGAAGAAAGGGGGCATATTCTCAGCGGAGTTTTTGAAGGTTTTTCTTCCATCTCTGCTTCTCTCTCATTTGCTGGCCATCGGACTAGGGTAAGTTTAAACTGGGGTGGGGAGAGGGGAAAAAAGAGGGGTCTAATTCTGACTTCCCTCTTTGTCTAAAAGATGAGCAATACATTTTTCTCCACAGAAGGGGGATAGACAGTTGTTCAGAGAGAGCTTTCTACTTGCAGCCGTGTGCTGTTGCTGAATGTATCGAGTTTTCCTTTTCTGCTTTTCTCACTGGTTGAGAATGATTTTGAAAAATTCTCAAGGGGCAGTGAACTTAGGAGTTACATATATGAACTAGAATTATACATACACAGTACTGAGTTCCATTGGATATATGACTTCTAATCTCATAATTCATTGCAAAGGAAAAAGATTACTTAATATATTTTAGAATTACTCACATGCGGGAGGGAGGAGGGACACCAATCAGAAGAGGAATTGGTTTTTGTTAGATGATCCTTCCTTAGAAACAGCTGCGGCTCCCCTCATGGGAGGACTGACAGGTTCTGGGGTGACCCCTGTTTTCCAAGGAATGCAGCTACAAAGCTGGGAGTGAGGGCTGCAAGAGCTTGAGGGGAAGGAGGACTCTGGAGCTGCAGTAGCTGGAGGGAGGGAGGGACAGCCCGGATCTGTGGTCCCTGCAGCGTGCATAGTCTTGGATGGTGGAAGGCACAGGTTATCTTCTGGGCAAAATCAAGATCTCAGCCACATGATACTGTAAAAGCACCATGAAACTAATTTAACTCCTTCCAAAATTAAAATGAGTAACGACACAAGGCAGAATAAAAGCATAATGGATTTTTCCTTCAAAATAAGCTCAGGTTTGGTAACGTACGTACTTGCTTTCTTTCTGGTCACTTCCACCACTGCTGCAAATTTCCATTGTTCCAGTTCTGTAAAGAGTGACTAACAAAGTCATGTCTTCAGAAAGTGCTTGATGTAGTATCAGTGAAATAGTTACACTTCAAAATAATAATTGCTTTGAGTTGCAAGTGAACAGAACAGAAGGTGCAACGTAGGGCAGCTGTGAAAGCACACCAAGCTGGGAGATAATGACCAGAGAAATAGTAAGAAGTACTTGAAGATGGTAATAAAATGAGAGTTTTAGAAATTTCAGCTGTGTTTAGCAAATAGAAAAACTTATTCAAAAGAAAAAGATAATAAAACATCTGACTTGCAGAGGTGAAGCAGTGTGTTCATGCTAACCCTAGCTCTGGCCCTTGCATCCCTGAAGCGGAACAGCTGACACAGAGTTACTCAGCCTTGTAACTCAGGGAGAGTTGTTAGACAGGGGTGTGCACGAGTCACCAACTGAAAACCTCACAGTCACTCGATTTCCCCACTTAATTATAGCTGGAAATGATGGAATAACTAGTAATCTGATGGGGAAAAAAGTGCTCCCTGCATGCTGCACGTTCTTGTTGAAATGAAACACGACACTCACCGACTGTCTGTTCTTGACCCTCAGGATCTACATCGGAAGACGCCTTACGACCACGGCATCAAGCAGCACGTTTTAAAGGCACCTGTGAAGAAAATCCTCCTCGGGGAATGCAGGAGGGGAACAGCAGAACCCCCTGAGCTCGCGACGACTGTGATCAGCGTGTACGGGTTCCTAGGTTAGCAGGAACGGGCAGACACTAAAGCTAGCCTATCCCGTATAGTCTGGATCAGCTCTTAGCGTGTGTTTTGGACGCGTTAACATCTGCTGTGTTGCTTTGTAGTGAAGTGTCTTGGAAAAGAACTCGATGTTTAAAACCAGTATAGCTTTAATACAGCACTTGTGATTCAGCTAGGCATTCATCCAAACCGCTGTCTCCTGGTACTTCATAGATGCGAACGCTGGTCCCTGCTGCTGTACCCCTGACAAACAGGGGTTACCCCAAACAACGCGTGGCCTTACGTACCGCATACGGGAATCCAGGGGAGCCGGCACCTCCCTCGGCAGTTTCTTCCTAGCGTGGGTTTTGCTTAGCTGCCCTTCACCTTTGTGTGAGATGTGAAATGCTCAGAGAGGGTCAGCTGGAAGAAACCAGCACATGGGTGAAACTTCCGTCGGCTCTTACTAGTTCAGAGTGTGACGTGCAACAGCCAGAGCTACGATTTGGACTTTAGTGCCTAATAAACTGCCTTTGCAGAATAAGCTGTTAACTCCCCGGTTGTTAGAAGTCCCTTCTCTGTTGTCTCTATTGCTTCTCAGTCTTTTTACCTGTAAAAAAAAATAAGTTTGCCTCTTACCTTTGCCGCATCCTTGTATAGATCTAAAAAAGGGTTGCTTGCTTATTTGTTTTTACTAATGGAATGCCTTTTCATTCAGTGATTTTATCTTATTTAATGAGAAAAAAAAATAAATGTTTGCCAAAATACGTTTTATATATTTAAATAAAAAGGTTCCTTGCGGATTCAGAGTTTTCTCATTCCTTTTTCCCTGATAATTGTTCAAAGTGGCTGACTAGGCTCTTTGTCTTTGAACAAGAGTTTCACACTCTTTACTTGCATAACTGACAAAGAAGTAAGGAGTTTCTGTAGAAAACTACTTAATTGTTTATTCTTAAACTTGAACGTGGCTAAGCTCCGTAAAGAGAAACTCACTGAACTTGCAAATGCATATTCTGCTTGTAACACTGTTGTAATTTAAAAATAAAATTGCTTTCTACTTTCTCTTTGTCCTCATTTAGCAGTACTGATTTTATTCTTCTGTGCTTGAGGTGGAGTCTGTAAAAATGCTAGTAGTGATCTTGCAGCAGCTGAGGACAGTTTCCAGGGCGCAGGGGCAGGTGTGCACTACTTGCCCCAGAGCTCTTCAGCAGCAGAAGCATTTTGTCCAGTTCGCAGTTACTGTGGGAAGCTGAAGGTAATAAATACCGACGCGTGTTTTGTTCGTAGCCTGGCCGTGATTTGCTGTCTGATGGGGAACGCAGCGGCAGGGTGTACGCAGGGATGCTAACGCCTGCCCGGGTACCGGGGCGCTGAGCTACGCGTGTATCACAGCGCCGCTGTCACCCCCGCATTTTTAGCGCCATCATTCAGAAAACCTCACTGTCCCCTGTATTACGTGACTGTCCCTGCCCAGGGGCAGGAGCTGGTCCCAGACACCACGTCCAGGGGTGTCAACACCCCCCCCAGGCTGCAGCAGAGCCCCCAAGCTGCCTTTACACACATCCCCTCCCCGTTTCTCGCTGCACCTCACCAGGGTGTTTGCTGGAGCCACTCAGCCTTTCTGTGAGAAGTCCCATGGTCTCAGTCTGTTTGTGCTCAGTGTAAAATGACACTGCGAGTTGGAGTTCAACCGTAAATCCCATTCCAGCAATTTCCACCCCCGTTCCCGAGAGGAAGGGGCAGACCTTTGAGAAGGTGGTTCATCTCCCCATGCCTTCTCACCACGTAACCGGTGAGGAGTTACCACAGACACCCACACTGCTCACCAAAGAACACCTAGGCCGACAACTCAAAACACACACACCAGCCTTGTGAAGCAAGGGTTACGTAGAAAACTGGGGGCTACAGAACCTCTCAAGATGTGCAGTGTTCCTTTCAGCCCTGGTTAGCTGGGCACTGAGGATTCACCACACCGAAGTACACAACTGCTTAAAACAAGTTTCAAAAAACCCCTCACCTCTCATTTCTAGTACAGACAACTTCTGCTCTTCAGTTATTTCCCCAAACCGAGGCCCGAAGTGACCTCACGTGGGGAACACTGGTGACCGAGCAGATGGGTCCCTCGAATGCCGCCTACAGCCCCTCGAACGCACGCGCAGGGGTGTTCCCCGCGTTCCAGCCAGGCGTCCCCGCACCCCGGCACACCGCGCCGCCGAGATGTTCCGTCTCCTGGCAGCGAGCGCTCGCAGCACTGCGCGTGAGCAGTGCAGCGCTCTGGGGCTGGTCACGGGGCAGGGTGAGTCTGGGCAAACGTCTGAAAGAACAATAACTGTATCAAATTGACAATAAAATCTGGTTTTAGATAAAATGAAATGATAAAAATTTCATGAATCATCAAAAACTATTTAATTGAAAGTGGTACAAGCAAATCATGTTTGATATAATAGAAGATTTCATCATATCCTTTTTCTTTGTACTCATATTCCACTTACATTTGCTGAAAAAATAGATCAAAAATAGACAGCACTAATATATTCACTGAATATGAACAGACAGCTTTCCGAGCTAGAGGTATGACCATTCAAAAACTAACCATTTAAAACGGAAATACAATCAATCTTCAGGTTGGCTCATCCGGCCAATTATCTCACAAACGGAAGAAAAAGTTGTCAAAATACACAGAGCAAGTCCAGGTAAACATTTAAAATTTATTAAACTTTTTGGTCAAAATAATTGAACAAGTATGTACAATCCCATCGTATTAGCTCTAGTACGTCTTTCAGGAACGCGGTCAAACCTAATGCTGTAGTGACCCAGAAGTTCCACATCTCAAGATTTTCAAATAGTGTCACAACCGATATACAGTATAAGATTTTTTTTAATTTAAACTTTATTTGTAGAACCTCAAAGTTAGTTGTACTTACTAGCTTACTGTGAACAAGAGTGGCACTCTATGGACATTAATTGGGAGGGTAAGAACAGAGACACTTTGCTCTTGCGAGCGCAGATCTGACTCGGTAATCATAGCACACCTTCATTTTAAGGAGAATGGAGCGTAAACCACACTTCCGCACGGCCTCTGGGAAGCTCAGGGGATCCCGCTTTTCAGAAAGAGCGTCTCGCCCGCAGGCACATTTCACAAGTGTCACCTCTAGCTACCTGGTGCTACCGAAACACGCTGCAGCGGCCTCAGGACAGCTTCTCACCCTGCTAGTCTAGGGCGGAGAGGAGGTTGATGCATTTTAGGCCTCTTTGGGAAACAGAAAAAAAACAAAACCAGAAGTACCTAAGGCTTAAAAAAACCAAGTTAGCGAGAAGAGAGTTACAACAAAGGCAGTTAACACCAGCTCACAGCCTCAGTGTTTCCTGACACCCTGGTGGTAAGGTCAGAACGGGCTAAAACGCGTTAAGCTGCGCTGCTGCTTGGCATAACCACGATCGGTTTTTCCTGGCTTGAACTGCGGCGTGAAATACAATATACCATGCCCAACAGTTAAAATAAACTATATCTTCATGACAAATACTAAAAAGGTTAAAAAACGTAATGCACATAAGGCATGTCTCTATCTAACATTGAGAGGCATCAGATAAACTGCATTTTTGTCTTCAAAGAAGAAAATTTGTTAAACGTTTTGCTTTCCCTCTGTGCAAGGTGGTCACTTTCCGTTAAGGCTGTGGATGTCTTGTACTACCTTTTCCATCTCCTACTCAGTACACAGATAGCATTTCACAAGAAAACCAGTGCAACTCAAACTAAATGACAATTTCATGGAAACTCTAAATTTAGAATTTGAAATACTACACAAAAAGTTTGTATTAGTCTGCCAAAAATCAATGTTTTGGGGCAAACACTGTAAAGTCTGCCCATCAGAATTATTCTGCACAATCTCAGTACATGCAATAAAAAAATAAAAAGACTGCATACATACCTTCAAATTTAAAAACACTTTTTATAGTTTGTTATTTTATTAAGTGGTTTACACCAGAAGGTGTGGTTATAGATACAGTTGGTGAGTAAATATCCATGGAAACCTGTCTACGAACCCAACTCAAGACCTACCTAAGTGCTCAAAGGTAAAAACACCTAAGCCTAGACACAGGCCAGAGGAGGAATGTTACAGGCATTAAGCACAATATATGTTTTGAAAGGCCCAAATATTACAGCAGAGAGAGAGCGCGAGAGAGAGAAATTACATTTTTATGACAATTTTTCTCCTTGGGTGTTAAATTTTTGGTCTATAAACTGGAAAGGAAGGCTCAGACTTAAATAAATACCTTTGTTTTGAGTATTGGCCTATTGAGCACTGTCCATCAGCTCTGCCTCTAGAGGGTTTCTCCCGGAAAACGGCGACTGACGCTCCCTACCCCCACCGAAGGCAGAACTACACCATGAACTCAACACCCAGGCCAGATCCTCTCCTTTATCTAAAGGGAAGTAAGTGCATCAATGTTCTTCACTGGTAGGACAACAAGGCCTTCTCTTTTACAGATAAACAACTGAGCTTAACTATGCAAGACGACGACTCTGTCCTCAAGTAAGTCATCTTTAGTTAATTTTGTCCTGGAATATATACAAATTATTGGTGGCAGCTACAGCAATGATGTTCTCCATGGGATGCCATGCTGTATGAAGAATCTTCTTGTTGAAGTCCAGACTGTCAACGCTTATTTCATCCTTCTTCCTTTTACCACCTGTACACACTTTGCGCGGCTTTAAGATGGCACGAGGTTTGCTGCTCTCCCTGGATGCTTCTAGGGTGATATCCCGTCGTGTGTTTCGGTCAAACATTCTGAAGAAATTGTTGTAAGATCCAGTCATGATAGCACTGTTTAAAAGTAGAAGAAAGGCAAATCTTACTAGGTTTCCAGAAACAGTATTCAACCCACCTTCTCTCTTTTACACACAAAGTGACCGTCAGATCAAGTTCAGGACCAGCATGGGGCATTACACTCCTCTCCTCTCTGATGTACACCTTTCCTCAGTTCTGGTTTTGGACTTTAGCACCGCTTCCACTCCACCACTTTCTCTTCCAGATATTCCCCCGGTCCTCGCTCCTGCCACCGGCACTCAGCAGCAGTCTTACGCTTTGTCCATCTCCACGTGAGCGAAGTGGGTTTTCCCACTGCTGCTCTCTCTCGTTATTGCGCGGCACCAAAAGTCACAGTGGAAGCCAAGCCGCTGTAAACCGCTTCGTTTTAGCGGACTGTCATAAGCCCAAGTGCCTTCCTCGGCACTCGGCACATGTTGACCACGAGCACGTCAATGGATTAATTATGAAAAACTGTCTTGAAGCAGCAAAAGAAACCCCTTGTGTGAACAGCTGACGCAGCCCTGCAGAAACAATTCAGAGCTTCTGTACAATATCAATTCTGTGTTTGAACAAGGCAGAAAAAAATTTGCATCTGAAAGCGCCTTCATATCTAACTCCCAATGAACAGCCTGTTTGTAGCGCTCTCAAAAAATAGGCTTGAAATTGAGGTAGAGTTTCTGTACTGAACACTTCTCTCTACCACCTGAAACTGGGAAAGCTGTTTCCCACATAAGTCCCACAGATTGTTAAAATCGCAACCACCTCACCCATGTCATCTTATTTGCCAATACGCATTGGTTCCATGGCATTAAAAAATTAATGATTAGGAGGAGAACGGGATACTATTACCACAACACATATCACTCAGATTGTACTAGGGAATGCACAGAATGAAATATTTTCTCTTTTTCAAAGGAGGGTGAGCATTGCAACTTCCACGACAACTTATGTTATAATACGTTCAAATGAGATCATCTTGCTTTGACTTTTTTCCCCCCTCCAAAAAAACCTGACTGGAGTTGCTTAAAAACCCCAGAGAAATAAGGGTCAGTTCCCTTGCGTTTTAGCTTAGGGAAAAACACACACCACGTCTTTTATCCATTTTATGTTCGATATTGTAAATATCGCTAGCGATATTTTTTTTCCCCAAACTGACTGATACAGTATGATTTATTTCCTCAGTAACTCACAGCTACTTGCAATCCGGTACTTGGAGTAACCAATCTTCTTTCATGTTGTCTACTTAAGAACCTAGTACGTCGGTGGCATACAGCGGTACCTGCCGTCTCCGCTATGGCTGCACAGCCACGTAGGCAGTTCTCGCTTTCTTTGCTGACTTCTGTGCACAGCTTACGAGATTTCACTTCCCTGAGCTCTGTCCCCATCTCAGCTGTGTGGTGGATCTTTTGTTCTTCAATATTGGATAGATTAAGGCCAAAGCTCGTTTCACAGGCTGATCCTGCTACCATCAAATCAAACCTGGTACCTTTTCATTGAACAGCTTGCAAGCACTTGGTAGCAGACCAAGTTTTAGGAATTTCGGATACAGTTCAGACCCCCCGAGGCAAGCCAACACAAAGCACCCAGATACAAGACCCAGATCTGCCACGATCTTGTCCTTGGGTTCTGCAAGCATTTTCACAGGATGCTACTATTGCTGGTGAGAGGAAACATACACCATCTGCGGCAGTACACTGGCTTTCCTATCTGATTATAATGCTTCCACAACGTGCAGGCAAGACATACTTCCACCCTTTGCAACAAATGAGAGGAAGCATCTGATGTAGTTTCATCTCCTTTAGCTTACAGAGAACACGGAAAGACGACTCAATTTGCCAGACGCTGAATGCTTGTTCTTGCATACACTTTAAGAATGAAACCGAGTCATATTTTCATGGCTTGAAATGGCCAGCCTTGACTATATAAAACTTCAACAATAATTCACATTAGGAGCAAACTGACACACAAAAGTTTATTCCACTTCTGCAACTGGAGGGTGGAGGTTTGCAGAATGAAGTCTTTTTGCAAAAAAGAAAAACAAACCAACAAAACAAAACAAAAAACCCCACCCCAAACCACCCAGTTGACTGGAATGTAACTAATTGCATCCTTAAAGTTAAGTACTGCTTATGGCTTTCAAGACTGGAAATCAAATTCCTGAAGCTGAGAGAAAAACCAAAACCGAAAACAAAACGAACCCCCCAACCTACCTATCAGAACCGTTCCAGCAGCACTCAAATTTGTCGAAGATGCAGTCATTTTCATAAAGGGAACAAAGCTTGCTTCGAAGATACTCATGAACCTTTTGGGAAGATGTAGATCGGCATTAGATACGAAGGAAAAGGAGCAAAGGGAAGAGAAGGGCTATTTACGAAAACGTGAGCCCATACCTGATATGTCTCTACAGGCCTGTTTTCCATATTGAGATCCCACACTTTAACAGAAAGGTAGTCTCTCGTCATCATGTATCGACCACTGTGGCTAAATTTTACATCAGATATTGATGATATTATTTCTGAAAAAAATGATCTGCTACTAGGATCTTCAGGTTCTTCAAAAACTGCAGATAGAAGACACAATTACAAATTAAACCAACACCAAGTTTCACAGCTTCCAACATTTTTCAATATTCGTAAAACTTTAAATCAACACAGTAGTCTCTTTTTAAAAAAGTTGCTGTTAGATACTTTTAAAAAATAATCTTTTTTAAAACAATGTGATGCTCTTAGTCATCAGATTACTAGGTGCCTATCCCCAGCATTCTCAGCTGGAGCACAGCATCAGCAAATTACAATTAACAAGTCTTAGGGATGAATCAGAGAAAAAAAAGTTCAAAAAACCAGCACATGGGTACAAGAAAACATTACAACTGATCTACCGATCACGTTGAACAAAAGCAGAAGAAAACATCAGCATCCCAAACACAGTATCTTCATGCATGACCCATGCATTTTGAGACTACTGCACAACATAATTTTCTTTAGATCTGAACAGAAGTTGTACAACACAACCTACTGAAACGAGATACTGGTATCTACACTTGAAATGCAATTGGTATAGTTCGAGAAAGTAAAGAAATACATTATTTAAATGGAAGAGTCAATCTTTGAAGTCAAGGTTTCATGACACAAGCTACCCAGAACCAATTATTTCATTTTTGAATAGACCCTTTTAACAGGATGTTATTCAGTGACAAGCAGTTAAAAAGCAAAGTGCTTCTAAGCAATTTCATGCAACGCTAGGTCAAAGAGATGAAGTGGCCTAGCGCCCTACATTTCCCATCGCACAGATACTTCCTTCCACCAACAAGGAAACCTCACCTGCACTACAGAACGCTTACCTGCAAATATCAGTATGGTAGCAGGAGTAGCAATACCAATAAACCACAACCATTACAGCAGCGAACAAGAAACAAGAGGCTGCGTGCAAGGCACAGGCAGTTACCCTTATGACTTCAACAGAAAAGCTTTGCTTGACTACTTAAGTTTAGGTGGCTCAGTGGGCTACAGAGTCACACTTTTCACCCCTGGAAAGTTGCTTCAAACGCGGCACATATCCTTAAGAATTAATTCTATCCTAGTAGCTGCAAATGCTCAGAAAGTAAATGGATCCTGGCAGCATCAGCCCAGTTTCTAATGCACAAAGGTGAATAAACTGCCCTGAACTGGCATTTGATAAGCAGATACCTTTGAGAAGCACCAAGACTGAGTCTGGACAGAAGACAGGTCTCACTGGTGCCAAAAGCACTTGTTCCCATCAGTTTATGATGCATAAATGGGTAAACAGGAGCAGAGTCAGATGGTCAATTGTCTCATGCTATACTTCTGCTTGTTGATGGCCTAGAACAAGACAATTAAAATGTTCCATTCTACAAAACTACCACCCCTTACCTTGTATGCGCTTTACCAATAAGCACAGCTTGGTATGTTTATTTATAAGCAGAACACCTGTACACTCTATCTTGCATGAAAACAAAGCAAGAAACCCATCAACCAAAGGCGCGTCCTGACTTACATTTGGAATGCCTATCACAGAGGGCTGAAGAGCGCATGTCACAGAGTCGAATCGTTCCTTTGCTGCTGCTGTACACAAACACGTTACAGTGATGAGGGTGGAACTCTGCCGCAGTGATCACTTCTGTCAGCTCCTCCATGTTAGCTGGCTTAATATCTACAATATCTGAGAAGGGTTTTGTAAAGGCACGTAACATTTCACATTCAAATAACTTCTTGCAGGTAATTATTACAAAATGTTAAAAACACCATGTAGAAAACCAGGGCAAGATCTTCCTTTCCACTGTGTGCAATCCACACAAAATAGAGCGACCTGAGTAGATTTAAAAAAAAAAAAAAAAAAAAAAAAAAATTTCCAGATTTTACAAGTCAACTTTAACAGATGCTGGAGATAATTTCAAACGCCCTTCAAGTCTCCTTCGTAATG
>WHYT01016926.1:305283-327675 GCA_009806455.1 Tetrax tetrax
AAAAAAAAAAAAAAAAAAAAAAAAAAATTAAAAAATTTCCAGATTTTACAAGTCAACTTTAACAGATGTTGGAGATAATTTCAAACGCCCTTCAAGTCTCCTTCGTAATGCTTCCTACTGAGCACTGAATACACTTCATCTATTTACCTAAAGATTTAGAAAACTTGTGTATGACCTATTTAATTCTCAGTATTTCTGCAACTTTTATTTTACTGCAGATTTGTCAATGTAGGACATGCTGTTAGTTTTGGATACACACATATGCAAAAATATTTGAAAATTATTAAAATCATTATTAGTTAATGAAATCATTTGACGTGGAAAAAATTGACATTTATTTTCTTTAAGAAGTGTCACTTTGACAGTTAAGGGAACCTAAACTTTGGAAAGAATTATTTACAGTAACAAAAGATGTACTTTTCAAATCTTCTAACTCTTATTTAAGTCAACCGAACTCCACAAATAAAGGGTGCTTCCAAAACGCCTCAGTTTCTCTTTAGATATCAAGCTCTCTATGGTATTTCTACTGGCAGTTTGCCATTGAAAGAATGCCTGCAACTCAGGAATGCATGGGAGCATCCTAAGGCCTTCTTTCACTGCACTAAACCTCCAGATTTTCAAATCCTGTGTTTTATCCCCAGATTCAAACACCTAATCTAATGAGTAAAACTGAAGTTTTTCTCTTAAACATACACAACTTAGAAGTGCCCCAGCCTTCACAGAGGACAAGAAGAAGGATACTAAAACTTCTATCTGTGATTTCTAAATGCCATAGGTTAATTCTTAGGTCATCTGCAGAAAGGTAGGTTTCATGATCACTATTTACTGAAATAGAGTTTATGTGGTAAGTATGTGCATTTGCAAATATCCTTCTGGGACTCGCTTCTACCATGAGGTCCATGGGTTTCAATATTGGCACCTGAAATGTGAAAAAGGACAGTCAGCTTTGGCATAAAACTGATTGCTAATTCAGAAGATATTAATTAATTGCACACCACAGATTTCTGCTTTGATTTAGTGACTATACACTTTTCAAATCCCCTGAGCAAGAAAAGTGATAAAATAGCCTACGAATGCCAACTTTGCGTACTACCAGCACAAAACCTCAGACGCTGACTTCTGCAGAAGTTACCTGTCAAACACAGCAGCTTTGTACCTCATCCAACGGGAAAATGGTGTAGCTACAGAATGATGGAAGATTACGTTAATTTGAAACAAGCGCTTAAAAATGACCCCCATATCTTTGAGGGGTACTTGTGAAATTGGTAAGAACAGCTTGCAAAGAAAATCCCCAATTTGCTCACTGACCAGTCACTGCGATTTTAGGAGCACGTGCACGCCCTGTTTCCACAACTAGCTGATCTAGAGGGCGGCGTGGTTTGCCAGAGTCAGGCGGACTAAGCTCCCTCTAGCTCCTTCCCACTGACAAGCAAGCCAATAGTTTAAGGTGCCCAAGGACGTCCTGCGCTATTCCAGTACACAGAATTCAACTGAACGCTAACTTACATCATCCAACCAAGAAAAAAGTTATGGCCAAGGTAATCTGTCTTCCTGCAACAAGAAACAAATTAATCCAAAAGCTCTGTAATTGCTTTCACCACATTTGTACCTCACAGTCTGCTTCCATCAAACTGTAATGATTAAAATTAATCCATTACTTTTTATTAGCAATTCTCCTATCTCACCACGTAAGTGTTCCCAGCCTGCTTGTGAAACCAGCAATGCATCAATGGGAATTATCAGGACTGGTACTTAGAAATGCCACGGTCCCTATGCAAAGGATCCAGCTCTGAAGTGCTGCTTCTCCTCCACGTCCACTTCTTCATAAACAAATGGGGATTATATTTCTTGCAACAAAATATTCAAACAAAGCCCATAAAAGCCCAACGTACATATATCTCTAAAACCTGATCATTTTACCATATGAAGGTAAGTCTAGACAGGGCTTTTTCCCCTTCTGCCAGTCACTGCTCAGACTTGGTTCATTCCATCATCTCTTCCTGGAAGATGCAGTGCCTGACAAGGCCTGCAGCTCAGCCTAACTTTCCTTTCCCAGAAAAGCAGCAAATTTAGAAGACTAACATTTAAGAGACAGGTCCTTGCTTTTTGCTGCTAGTCCCTTTCAGCTGGATGATTACTAAATATGTAAGAGTGTTTAAAGCGGACGCTAACGTACTCCTTCAGTGACACAGCCAGCACCACGTAAAACCCTTAGCCCGTATTCCCGACTCTCCGTGTTCCCACATGGGCACTCTACTCCTACACGTGGGCAGGGCTGTAGAACACACAATTTCATCTGTAGCTATTCCCAGCCACTGGGCTAAGGCATTGTACCATAATTTATTTCTTTGGGTTTTGGTATTTTCATCAGAATACTCAATCAGATACTGGCTCCCACACACTGAGTAGAAAGACACTTTCCAGAGGAAGCAGAAATCCTTTTGCAACATCATTATGCGCTAAGCTCAAGTATACCTAAAGCTTCAGTCAATATTCAATTTAAGCAAAAGCAACACAAAAAACTTCGACAAATGCGCACAATTATAGTCCCTCCAACTGTCAGGAGTGGCATTGGCTTTGAAAGCAGTGAAAGCCTCAGTTCAATTCCTATTTATGGTAACAAGAGCAAAATAAATAAATAAATAAAATAAAAAAATCCAACCCCCGCGAATCCCACATGATTTCATTTCTTGAGCTTCTGCTTTAAATGATCCCAGGTTTGGAGCACTAACTGTAGCATTACATGACTATGCAAGTGGAAAAATGCCAAGACTATTCAACTACACATTAGGTTTTGCAAATGCTCAGAACTTGCCTCTAACAAAAACACCTTCGACCTCACTGTGGAATACCCAACACCCTGGTTAACGTTTTGAGTCTTGCTCTTAGAAAAAAAGATCAAACATGTTCAATATGAGACATATTGAGGAAAAAAAAAAAAAGTTGTCAGTGCAGTCAAAGCTGAATTCTTCCTCAATTCACCACGGCAGGTGCTAGGGCCAGTCTCGCAGCACAGCCCGCAGGGAGGATATCGAGGTCCAGCTGGGCACCTGCTGCTCCTTACCCGCGAGCGGCACAGCCGCTGCAGCGCCATCCTCCACTGACCACTCGCAGCCACAGAGACGTCAGCACCTCACGGGCCTCTGAAATAACTGTGCTCCCTGCACTTTTCCTCACGCTGCACTAAGACGTTAGACTATTTCAGAACACAGCAGGACGAGCCCATGCTTTCTATGAACTGAGTACAGAGTAGCGCAGCTCCTGCCAGAGACATTAAAAAATGCTGTATTTTCAGGTTTGAATAGCAACATTTTGTTTATTTTATTCCTATCAATAAACCGGTGCTTTTTTTCTACAATTTGAATACACTGAGGTGGATGACGGCTGTCTCTAACTAAATATTTTAATTTTTAAAAAAAGTTCAGATTTCAAATCACTGTTAAATATGCTAAGATGCTTCAAGAAAAAAAAACCCAAACAAACAAACCAACAACCTATCAGGAAGCTAATAATATACTATAATAATGAAAGTTTGCCTCAAGTTTTCCAGAGGAACCTTATTTAATAGTCACATACATATATTGAAGTGTCTCCATTTTTTAGAGTTTTCAATTACCCTGAGCAAAGCACCATTTTTAATCTACACATTTCAGATCACAACTTTGGCAGTAAAAAGGTAGAGAAGTACATGCAAACAGGTATTTAAAGTCAAAGAGCAGAAACATACCCGTAGTGCTGTGATTCTGAAAGGATCCCTAAGTCTTCCATCTTCATCTTTTAAATTATAACCTTCAGCTCTTTTATCTCTTTCACTTATTTTCCATAATTTAATAGTTTTATCTAAAAGCAACAAAAATTTACATGCTTGAGAATGAATTATATTCAAAATGAAACCACTAAATAATGGAGTCAGCAGAGTGGGTATTATTTATCTAGGATTCCAATGCTGGCAACAGAAAGGACCCTGACAGAGTCCTTTAAACAAGACTAATACAGAGTACAGCCCTCCCTACGTGTACTTGAAGTACTTTGTCGTTAGCTATATTGTTTAGCAGAATTGAGACACGAAAAACAAAGAAAAAAATATACCAGACACAGGCACTTGAAGGGTGAGATGAGAAATGCATGAAAATATCAGTAAATGGTGAGGAAAAACCCATGGGATTCCACTTGAACTCCACTGTAATGTTCAGTTTGAGTAAGACAAGTTTCTGTCTGAACAATAACGCCCTATGTCTACCAGTCACCAAAACGACCCTTCACTAGGGAAGTTTCACTCACACACCTATTACCAGAAGTCGCCAATAAGCCCTGTACGAACATCTACATTATTTTTAACAGACAAACGCTAGGGAAAAACCCAGCAAACCCATGAATTACTTACACTAACTACCTGAAAGAAAGCCAGCTTTGTCCTAGATGCCTGCTCAGAGACAAGCAAAGGCAGCAGTGAAACTAGGCCGTGCCCTGTTATCGTAGGGTTCCGTGTCCAAAGGCAGGTATTTCCCAGGTTTTACTAGGGGAAGCCTTTCCAAGTACAGAAAGTAGCATACACCCAGAGTGAGATCCTTAGCTAACTGGAAACAGACCTCTCCTCCCCAGACTACTGCTTATCTTTTAAGCATTTAAGATGACACAGTTTAAAAACTGCTTTAAGTTCAGTAAGACTTATATCAAAGTAAGATGATTTTAATTTCAAAGTCTAGCAGTTGGAAGTAATTTCCACTGTTAAAGTTCCATACAGCAAGTAGGCAGGATATCAACCCTATACAAAGTCATTTAAGTACAAGGCAAAAAGTGATCCAAACTGTTAGGAACAAGTGCATTCCTCTGACAATAAGAGCAAGTTTTTCCACACAAAACTCTGCATTTACATCTACAGCTTGCTCCATCATGTGTCAAAATGAAACACATTTCATACCTCACAACCACTACTAACATACTGGAAGAAATTAAAAGGCAAGTGCATGAAAACTTGTAATTTCCAACTTGTAATTTTGCACTGCTGTTATGTATTCTAAGGTAAACAGCGAACATACTATAAATATACTCCTCTTAGAGCGACTGTTGTCTTTTAAACAGTTGCTTTTCAAAGCACACATGACCTTTTGGTACTGGAAAAAACAAAAAGGGCATTGTCATCACAGTGCTTCAATTTCAAATGCTTTTATTTAAAATTCATCTGGGATCACAAAAAATCAATTTCAAAATTAGGATGATCAAGCCAAATTCAGATTTCAGCTACAGTTCAGCATACTGGGAACCCGCTTATACCAGAACTGTAAAACAGAGTAACCGGGAATGTAAATTGATAGCATGGTCCACATATCCACAGAACGTAGCTCTAACTATGCCTATTCTGTTGCTGCTTCAGGGTTTTTGCATTAAAAAAATCAGTAATTAACAGAGTATTACAATCAAAACATGTTTTGCATACAATTAGACAAGACATTAAAAACAACCCCAAAACACTCAAACCCCAAACCAAACCACCAAAAAACCAACCAACCCAACCCCAGAAGTGGATCACAGATGAGATAATATTCAAACGACATCAAAAGTTCTTTGTGCAAAAATAAAGTGTCCTTACCATTTGTAGACAGCAGGAAATGAGCAGCATTCTGTTGTGGTAACCACCTAATTTTATTAATTTTTTCCTCAATTTCTAGACTTTTCAAGTAGTCAAACTCAGGTTCATGACTCTGAAAGGTACTGTAAACATTATATTCTCCCCTAGAATGAGGACGGCTTTTATTCTGCAAGGAAACATAATATTTCTTGAAGTTGGTGTTACTCATTTCATTAGGAATTGTACATACAAACTAATGACTAAAAACTGTCAGTTAGAAAGTAAACTTTTTACCACAGATTGTGATGGATTTTTACTCTGTTACATTTTATTCTTACCGTATGTTTTTACTCTGTGATACTGTATCTAGTTTAGCATCAATACACCGCAGACTGACTTCCTTTTATAAAAAGTATCTTTATATATACATACATGTGTACTCATAGAACGCAGCATACCAAAGCACTTTACAGAGGCCTGCTGTGTGCAAAGGAGCTCCTGTGTTTGCCTGGAAGACTTCTAGGCTACACTACCTCTCCCATGCAGTTCCAAGAGAAAGGGAACAGAGACGTTCCCTTAGACGTTAGCTACGTCCTAAACCACCAACTCCAGGTGATTGGTTTCTGCTCTTCACGTCACCACCATTACGGTCCTTTTCCAAAACTCATTCCTCCACTGCCCACAATATTGACATAAAGCAGGGTTTCCAAAGTACCAAAGATGTTACAAATACACTAGCAACTTGTCCCCTCACAGAACTGTATTATCCTCATTCGGTAGATGTGGTGGCAAGGAACAGAGATCAAAGTCACAAGTATCCACAGACTTGCAGTATCAGATTTGCGGTAACTAGGTATCCTGCTTTTCAAATAAGTTAATGTTAGATAGCGATTCATGTTTGGAGAATAGCCTCACTCGTACAGCTGCAGTGCCCAGAACTTCTGAAAAAACAAACTCCTCAAAACACAATCAAAAATCCCTCAAGAAGCAGAAAATCACTTACCTGCAAAAGCAGGCAAGAATCAGGGCAGGACAAGCCTATCCTGGACATTGATTTGCGGTACGTTACCACAGAAAACCAGCAGTGACTCACATCACCTGTTAGGCCAATAAGGCTGCAAAGGCAACCTTTGTTCTGACACTTCCCTACATTTCCACGCTTGCTTAGCAACTGCGATACGGTTATTTCAGCTAGGGTTTTTTTTCCCTGCAATCTCTCACAAATATGGAGTTTTAGTTAATTTTGAGAGTTATTATTTTACTCCCTACTTGTCATTTAACTTTAAGCATTAGGGACAGGATCCTCTCACCTAACGCTGCTCAGCGTAGTTACCGACACCACTTACCAGCCAGACGCGTTTTCAGCGAGCTGCCTGGCACTAGGCAGTGGGCTCACTCTTCACTCACGCGTTTGGTTGGAACAATCGGCTGCTTGGAACTCAAATAACGTCACATGGGTTCAGGGCATGATGCACAACATTGCAGCTTGCCTTCCCGAATTAAATGTGTAGGAAATTTGGTAACTACCCTAGGTGTTATTAATCTAGTTAACTCAGTCTAGAATTCACACTCTTCAAAGACAATGGTTGTAGGATTTTCTTAAGATTCCAGCATTACATACTTACTTTAGATTTTTCCCTCCACTCCAGAGATTTTGGAGTTTTGCACATGACAAGAGAAAAGACCTTTATGCCCAACTCCTCCCCACAGTTTGCATGTGCTCCCAAGAAGACAGTCGAATATTCCTGTGTGAATAGTCTGACTGTGTGGTTGGTTTTTGTTTTGGTTTTCTGTTTGTTGTTTTTCTTTTCTTTTCTTTTTTTTTTCTTTTCACACCATGAGGAAATTATGTGACAGCTGGGCTTTGACTCACAGAACAACTGAGCACTAACAGCTGAAAGCCAACCAATATTAGTTCCACTCTAAAAAAGAATCAAGAAAGTTAGAGACCCTGAGCAAGTGGACACTTTTGACCTTGATCTCTCTGTGCCTTAGTTAAGTCTATACAGCAGACTAAATGATAAATGAGCTATGAGCTGTTTAGGTGTAGCAGTATAATATTTCAACAGCTTTTCCAGCAATAGTATTTTCATTTCACTACCTCTCAAAATCCTCACAGTAAAACCAGTAAGTCACCTTTGGTAAAATGTTTATTCAGTGAGGATGAAATGCAAAATGTTGGACAGCTGTTTGTTAACTGAGCATCACTTGAACCTCAGAATGAAAGAAGTGAGATTCTGCTGAAAAAAAAAAATGCAGAACCTAAAGATTAGCATACTTTGTGCACAGACAAGCCGAATTAAAATTCCATGATCAACTTCAGCATTTCTGATACAGGAGAAGGCACGAAACCAAGGACCCAAATTCTCATCAGCTCTTCAAAGGGAAGCATAAATGTGCTCTTCAGTGGCAGGGGAGAGGGTGCGCATTGGCATGTGGAATATTGACTTTTTAAAGAACACAATTCCAGATTTCTCCCAGACATGACAATTATTTTTCAGCTTATAGTGGACTTTTCCAATACACACTGTTTCTCTGGATACAAAAAGCTCAGTAACGTATCTGCATTGAGGAACGGGCAGAATAGGTGACAGCATTATCACACAACTGAATACCATTGCAAACAGCCCTCTGAACTGAAAACGCTCAGGTGTTTCTGGAGAAGTTGCTGTTGCCACTGGTTTTGATTTGTAGGATCCTAAAATACAATCAGATATTTAATTTTTCAATTTTTGATCCATCTTATCCTGTTGTCCTTGCAGCTTAACAGGCAACCTTTTTAATGAACTTCTCTTACATTACCTTCAAAAACACTACGATTTGTCTTAGATGAACCTGACCAAGTTCAAAGGCAATTCTGCAAACTGATACTGAGGTACATATATAATGAACTCATTGTCTTTTTGGGACCTTTTTTTTTTTTTTTAGGCAAGGAGAGGAACCATCACCAAACTACTAAGTTCAGGACAAGGCAGATATTTAGACATTTGGCTTACTTAGGGTTTTCTGAAAAAACTACCCAACCACTTAAACCTCATGGTATGAAAAGAAGAAGTGAGACAGTGCAACATAAGAACAGCGTAGTAACAGCACTTTTGTTTTTCAAGTCACTGACCTCTTGTTCCCTTTGAAATATAACCACTCTGCCACCTTTGTCTCCTGTTGCAAGAAGATCACCAGAGTAATTAAATTCAACTGTTGAAATAATATCAGCTGTGAACAGAACAGAAATAAAATAGCACTGTAATGTGTAAAGCAAATCAAGATGTTTCAAGATTTGAACACAAAATTACAACCTGTATTAATGTAACAGCACAACTTATTCATTTACATCATCAGTATTCAGAAATTAAGTCATGTTTCAAAGCCTAACAAAATTTTATTTACCATCTAACACACATCCTCATTTCTGGGTTTAAGCTTTTGAGGGCCTTCAATCCTACAAGAGAAGGCATATCATTTGAAGAATCCAAACTGTGTATTCTCCCTGTTGAAGGCAGTTGCTGAAATATATAAAGGAGATACTTTTGGAAGCTCTGTGCAGGTGTAAGTTCATCTGCGGTATTACTTTGGAGCAGCAGCGCAGCTGCTGAGGGATACCTGCCTTTCCCCTGAGCTGAGTACTCGTGCAGTTAGTTCAGGAACCTGAACTGGGAGTTCCTGCTTTGCCAAGGGGTGGGTGGTGGGGAAAAAAAAAAAAGAAAGAAAATCCTTCCAGCTGAGCTTCCTTAACTAACTCTGTGCAGAAGCATCAGCATGTACATAACAAACACGAGGCAAGGATGATGGCAACTGAACGAACAGGGGGGCACAGGAAAAGACTGCAGGACCTCCAGTCCAAACTGACTTAGGCGTCCTTGGGACCGAACCTTGACAACAACCAGTATTTATTCACCACTGCACGCCACAATTAATCTTCGGAGGTGGCAATAAAGAAGTAATTGCCATTAAACAATCTCTAACCAAGGGACAGAGAGATAAGGCGCTATAAATGTCCGTCACAGGTTTTAGGCATATAGTAACCATCCAAAGAACAACTCAGCATAAAACAGTAAGTAAACATTTATCCATACTCTTGCTTGCTAGCCATGCAAATATTTCATTATATTATGCAGGTATAAAAACTGTATGATTTGAATGATACAATAGCAATTAGTTTCAGAGTTTGCAATTGGAGACTAGATGAAAACTGCTTTCCTGTATTGATTTTGATGTGCTATCTTGTAAATTCTTTTAAATAAGCCCCCACTCTTATGAGGAAGGTGATTAGGAAGTTTAATCAGTTTTCCCAATATATAATTAATATTTCATCTTTTATTAACAGATGCCCTTGAAACAGTTTTTTCCAAGTATAAAGATCATTACTTACCTTCTCTGATTTACAAATTATTTAAAAAAACAAAAATCTTTCTACAGATTTATACCAGCCTTCAAAATTGCACCACTAACTTGCTTCTGGACAAGTCTATTTTTATAGTCACCTTTCTTTGAAAGGTTATGAAAAGATTCCGTTTTGGTACATAACAGGATGAAGGCTAATCCCAAATCCTGCAAAACATAAGATCCAACCCCACACCCTTGCTGCACATGCTCTGTACTGAAAACACCACTCTTTCCTCAGTTCCCTGCCTTTTAAAGTTAACCGCACACTCGTCTCTAAGTAGTCTCTCTCGCCCGCCGCGCTCTCCGTTCACACCGATCCTCACCCGCCACTGCGCCACCCGAACGCAGCCACCACCACCTCACGAGTTCTCAAGCCATCTCCCACAGAGCTCTTTGCAAGCCTGCCCCCTCATTGCTGACCCCCTGCCCAGTAATTAAGCAGCAAACTCTTTTGGTTTCTCACTATGAACACTGGCAGAATAAAAATTAATCCCTTATTCTCTTTATACTAATTCCATATTTTGTAGCCAGTTTCTGGTGTGGTCATTTGCTTCCATAACAGACTATGCAGAAAGTATTGAAAACACAAAAAATCCCAAACAGTCCTTCTCCTCTTCAAACTGCTAAAATGAATTTGCAGCACTAATGAGTTATACAGAGGACCAGCATATGGTATAAAGTTTGCACTAGTACTAAATGACCTCTTACTTCAGAAATTGCCTCAGAATCACAAGGTTCTAGTAGCACAACACTGCTAGAATCTTAAGATATATATACATTCACATACACACATACCTCTCCAAAATACATATTTTAATATGTATTTATACACACACATATATGTAAATAAAAAACTTAAGACCATATAAAGTGGTAGAATGTGTATTCAATAAAAAAAACAAAAACAAAACAAAAAAACCCCAGAAAACCATAAAGATGCACTTTGACAAAACTATACCTACCCGGTGAGCCCAGCAGTAACAACTCAGTGTACCTCAGCTAAAACAAGAAGCACCGGCCCAAGTTTAAACAATGACACAAGAGCTGTCACCCTGAGCGCGAACAGGACCTCTGTTCCTCTCTGTGAGAGGTGAAGGAAAACTCAGTTCTAAAATCAGATTATCAATATATTAATACCTGTCCTCCCCATACCATAAATAAGAGACTCAAGAGACAATGGACAAATGTTTAGATGGCGATAAAGAGACCAGTTTCTAAGCTCCCTGATTTCCCAGTGAATCCTCTTCCGACTTTTTACCCCAAGCAAGTCAAAACAACATACAGGGTACCCTGCATGTAATTTTAATCAGTTCTTAAATATACTTTCTATCACAGGTAAGAAAAAAAATTGTCTCCCTGTAATGCTGGTACACTATTTCATTTTTCCAAAGCTTGTCAGATTTCCCTGATGCAATGTCTCATACCCTGCCTAGGTCCTCAGACAGGGGAAGAACTATTACATACACAGAGAGTGTAGGAGCGGGTCCATGTAAAGCTTTCTGTTAATTTGGAACTTTTTTCTTTCTTAAGAAAGAAAACCAACTTAAACAAGGCCCTTTCATAACAATCTGTATAAAATATGTACATGGTAATCGTGAAAAGGTTTTAAAGCCAACTCATTCTTCTTGTTTGACAATGGTGGGGGAAAAAAGGATTTATGAGAATTGAAATTCAATGTCAAAAAAAGAAATCTCTGTGTATGTGGCTAATATTGCTGTTGGGCTTTAATACCAATCCATGCTAATTATTTTCACAATTACATGTTTGCCTTGTACCAAATACAGGCCTAAATTGTGTCAATGTATAAATTATAAGTCATTACAAATGGCTGGCAGGCTAAGAGATTTCACAGTTACAAATACTGCATATCATGACATAAACAAAGAATTTTGTACTAAATTAAGAAAGCTAGTGAACCAGCTGGAGACGTGATTGTCATTAAATTCTACTCCAAGATTGGCAATAGTGATAGAATGAAGAAAAAAAAAACAAAAAACAAAAAACAAAAAAAACCCAAAAACAATCCTGCATCCCAGTATCAGTCAACTATACACAGGAAAAAACCTGAGGCATTTCAAAAGATGCCATAGGGAAGTAGTAAACTAGGGGAAAAAGAAACGAACAGGAGAGGAAAGCAGAGAAGTGACTTGACAGAGCCAAGACACTGATGTTCAGCACTCTACTCAAACATTAAGTAGCCCTTGAGTTACAAAGGTTCACCAGTAGCAAAACTCATATTCCACTAGCACAAAAATCTGAACGCCCTCCTAGCACAATTTTTGCCCTTTGAGACATCAGTAAACATGCTAGAGAAACAAATGACTTCTTAACATGAAAAAGTATGAATTAAAATCAGTTTTCTCTATAGGCATGCTGAATTGAAGCATACTGATCCCCAGAATAATTCCATCCAGTATCCTCAGCGCTATGCTATCTCAAAGCGACTAAAAAGAGATTAATTATGAGACTACAGGTAAACCACAAAATTCGTTCCAAACCAATCATTGTGTTCTGCTCAACATACTTTACTCATCTACATTTGCTGTTTATTTCCAAGGCAGTTTAAATACCTATAGGGAAAAAAAAAAAAAAAAAAAAAAAAAAAAAAAAAAAAAAAAAAAAAAAAAAGACAAATCTTTGCAGGTTCTTAATCATCACAAGAACTTTGGAATTTTTAAAGCTTTATTATTATACACAATACCTTTTTCTTATGTGTACAAGTACCAGTTTTATTTCCCAGCAGAATATTTCAGACTTCTCTTCATACTAGCAAAATAACTCAATGAAATGTACAGAAGGGGGAGGAAAGACAAACTATCATCTTTTTTGTTCATGCATCCTAATGAACTCTTCTCACAGACAAGACACCTCTGTGATTATGACTTTCCAGAAACAGACAGGTTTGTCCAGATTTCCCTCCATTTTTGTCCCAGTGTGGCTACGACCCTCTGTTCTGGAAGCAGCCATATAAATTTTCTCCTGTAAACTGTGGAGAGCAGCAAGACTTACTGCTTTACAATAAGGTATTAGTCTGGCAATATTTGTTTCCTTCCAGGCATGAAAAATTAATGCTTAGCTTCACTTTTGGAATAGAGTTCTAACTTAGTTATGGTCTATATACAGAGTAGGAAACTCCTAGCTGTCTTCAAAGCTAGGATATTAAAAGGATTGTGGGGAAAAACTGCTGGCAACTAAATTACAATTCTGTAGAATCCCCAAATTTAAAAGCATTAAGCACTTCTACGGGTAGTAAACACCCTCCCAACACATTAGAAGGCTACAAAAGTCCATCTTTATAATACGTAGTGGAAACTATTCTCAGAGACTCAGGAGTCTATCCTGTAAGCATAGACACAAGTTTCAAAATTCAGTATAAACGCTCTAAGCCTTTTAACATCACTGCTGCGTATGTCACAAAGCTCCTGTCATAATTCTGTTAAAGTTCCATAACCTCCAAAGCCTCCCGGGCTAGTTAAACGGGGAGCAGGGGGGGACGGGATGACGGAGACCAACATTTGTCAGGATTCTGAGATGACATCAAGCTTAGACCTGCAAACCAATTTAATCCCACAAAGGATTCATACAAGGTATTTCTAACTGACACCGGTATCAACGTCTGGGCTCTGTTTAGGTAACGGAGAATGCAAAGAGATCCAAACCATCTAAATTAGATGCCTAAAATTAGCTACCATGAACTTTTCCTCTCTAAGCTGGCAGCACATTGCTACTTCGTTTAAAATCTGAAAACTGAAAAAAAACAGAATTACTTCGTAGCTCACCCAACAGGATAATAAACTTGCAGCTGAAGTCCATGCTTAGGACTGACGCTAACTGGACACAAGCAGCATCAACTTCTCTCTCATTCTTCTAAGCTATTCAAAGCCTTTTGTCAAAGGCCCACTTCTCAGACACTGACTTCCTAGCTCATTAAAAGTCGCTACTTTCAAACACTACCTAAAAAGGGGGTTGCTACAAATTCTAGGGGATTTTAACTTAAAATTTTCCGACTGTGTAATAGACAACACCTAGCTTCACATTCAGTACACACACTGACAAAAAAATTCATGTTAGTCAACCTGTCTCCTGTCCCTCCCCTTGAAAAATATTTTTAATACACAGCACCTTTTTCCATGATCTGTCCTAGAGATCCAAAGAATGAACCGCTTTAAGGACTATGAAACTCTGAAGAGACTTGTGCTTTGAGAGGAAATGACTGGGTCTGGACCAAAGCCAGATGGCTGGCATAAACTGTAGGGGAGACTGCCAGTGGAAACTAAACATAGAACGAACATTTCTGTGCCTGTAATCAAGATCAAAGGTGACACACCTTTCCCTCCGATACACACTGTTATTCTAGAGAGTGTGTTATTCTACAGCTGGAGGAAGCTGCATGAGACATTGTATGGTCTCCTACAGCTGATGGGAATGAAGCAGAGTGTAGAAGGAGGTAAGTGAAGGTTATGTGCTCCTAAACCAGAAGTTGGGATCTCCCTGTGACATTGTGCTGAACTGTAAGACATGTCATCAGAAGGCACAAAAGTCTTTTTTGCAACAGACAGTAACAATGTACCATTCTGAGGCGCAACCGCTGGAAAATATGGTGAGTCGGGGCCCATACAGAGAATGGCACGGAACTAAGTGAAGACTCAAAAAGAGTCAACTAAAATATTAAAGAAGCAAGTGAGGTTAACAAAGGAAAAAAGACACACAGAGACCCATTACAGAGAACAGAGTAATCAAGGAGAATGAAGAACTGTAGAGGCTAAATAATAATAATAGTAAATAATAGGAAAAGGTGTTTTAAAAACCAAAATCACATTTGAGCTTAACAAGTTACAGACACAGAGGCCCTCAGAACTAATTGTTACTTGACTTACTTAACGTCAAGAGAACACTCCCCAAACACCACCAATGGTATCTATTTGCACTAAAAGGTCTCAGGGGCAGGGAGGGGAAGCAGTTGGTGTAAAGTTTGAGAGTTACTCACATCTGGATCGCTACAGTTACCACACCAGGCGACAGCAGGGAGCTGCTGGCAGGCACTCTGCCCTCACCCTCCACGTGTTGGGGCAGGCAGGCTCTATCACAATTTCAGTTACTGCAGGTTCCTGACCTCAGCACTGGTTTCCAGTCCTCAACCTCCCCCTTCTCTCTCCTCATTTCTGAACCTTTCGCTGGTTTGCTTCCAGGGGAACGTGGATTCTCCTTACAACATGAAGATGATTGGTATTACTGCGCAATTCGGATGGGCAAAGACTGGTATTGCTGTTACTGCCATACCTAAGCTCACCTAAAATATTGTTTCTTAATTGAACGGTTGATAGAAATCAGACTGCTATCTGTGAATGTACTGGACGGTGAGCTGAACTTTAAAGCTATCAATAATCACTTGACAATATACGTATACAGCAAAGTTACGCAGTCACCTATTTTTCAGAATAGGCCACTTCATACACTCAATTTTTAGATTTCCACTTTTATGATTTATTTGAAGACTTAAGACAGAAGCAAGATGTGTCAGGAGAATAAACCAAAGGTGGTATAGTTCTGCTCTGACCAAATTTCTTCCAGCTTACAGTGCTAAGCACCCTGCCCGCTTAAAGTATCCATCAGGTCTAACAATTTTTCATGCCCTAATACTTAAACAACCTGCAAAATTACTTGAATTGCCTTTAAGTACCTGGCAGAGGTTATCTAAGTCCAAAATAACTCTGATTTTTGAATGAATTTAAATTCTTGAACAGATTTAAGGTCAACCAAGGGCATGAAAGGGCAGCTGAGCTGTTCAGCAGCTTGGCCAGCGCAGCGGAACTCAAGCAGCAGCGGCGGCCCACTGGAGCCAGTGCTGCCGCTGACAGGCCATGGCAAACTACACACAAGAGCGTTTCTCGTGGAAAGACTGCCAGCTCCTGTGTGCCCTGGACCCTGTCTGGAGCTAAGCCACTTGGCCTCTCTGAGAAGCAGGGCCCCAGAAGCCATTCTATTCAGAGTGCTGTAACAAACTGGTACAAAAGCAGCAACGTAAGGTGTCAAACTGTTCCCAAGACCTGTTCCAAAGGCCAGGCTGCCCAGCAAACTCCCCCACACCAAACACTTGTCCAGCTGATTTAAGTCACCTTAGAGTCCGCATCTCCTAAAAGTCCTCTCAATCATACCAAAAACACCTGTTGTCACTGAGTTTACAGCGCATGCAGTTGCCTGCATGCGTTAGTACAAAGAAAGAGTAAAGCAGCAGCAAGGAGAGAGAGTAGTACAGCCAAAGTTCAGTCAGACAGAAATAAACTTTACCTTCCTGCTTGCCAAGGCTTGCCATGCCTTTTCTTACAAGCAATGAGAACTTAGGGAGTCTATAATATTCAGGACACAATCCAGTATTCTCTGTGCAAACCTATACCCTCAGCATTATTTTTTTTAACTTCTGGAATAGTAATTCCAATAACCTTCCTCCTACTGGAGGCATATTCAATTATTTATTTTATTCATGCTATGCCATGAAGTTATTTCTAAGTCATGCTTTTCATTGTACTTTTAGTAAGAGTTAAAAAGTCTTAACATGATGAGTAAATAAAATTTTTCTTCCAGTTACAGTTTTCATGCCTTCCTCTCTTTTTCCTTTTAAAAATCTAAATAAAGTGGGTTTTGTCATTTTTGATTAAGCTTTCCCCCCAGATGTTAAAATACTCAACAAATGGCACAGTAATGAGCGTGCGCATGGGAACGGTACCAAAGATCTCCCGGGTCAGCAGGTAATAACGGCCCGCTGTCACCACAGCCTGCCATCCTGCGGAGAGACGAAGGGCAGTGGCTCTCACAGGTTAATGGTGCAGACGTAAAGACTTGTACAATTTCTGTATTCCCACTACTGAAACTCCCACCTTCCAGCTCTGCAGCTGATGTTTACCCAAACTCTTCATAATTCATTCATAAGTTACGCATTCCTGCAGCCTCACATTTTAATCAAAATATCCAGCTACACCCAGTAATTTGTCTTCTCTTCTAGCCTAGTGGTTGCTTAGTCTTTTAAAGCATTTTCTTATCTATTCTTTAATGTTCCACTTGCCATCTTTCACTGGTACTGAGAATTTTTTTCCCCTTAATGCCCATGAACCTAAACCTCTGCAGTTTTCTGACAAGATTGTCTTAACTTTCTTTTATTTTTCTGTGTCAGAAAAAATACGCTAGATACAAAAAATACAAGTGAATGTCAACAGCGCAATAAGGCATTTATGAGCCACTTCTGACTGCCTTTAAAGTCTCCACCTAGGCTGTACATTTTCTAGTTTACTTTACAAAAAACATAGATATCCCTTTCACGATTCTCAGAATGCTAAACATTTTTTGCATTTATATTCATACTTCTCCTCTTGCCCCTGCAGTTCTATTACTCCATGATGTGCCTATGCCAGAACAACAACAACAAAAGTATCCAAATTTAATACCATGGTCAGGACTACAGATTCACTGTACGTATGTGAGTTGGCCGGATTGGCAGGATAGAATCTCTTCTCCACAGAAAACCAAGACATCACTTGACATGACCACTTTTATGAAGCCTGAAGATCACCTGGAGTGTTTGTTTGGTTTGGTTTTGTTTTTTAAAAAAACAAACAAAACCCCAAACACACAACCCATAGCTATTCACTTGTAAATCTGGGCTTCCTCACTAGGAGGAGTCATACTCTAAAGGTTATGAGAGAGAAACTTCAAGAAATTCACTAATTAGCATTTCTCTCAAACAACACCTTTTCTTAATAGTCCTCCAGAGTTACTTATACACTAATACACAACAAGATAGTGTGATTTACTTTTCACTGGCATAACTCTGGTTTTTCTGTTGTCTGACAGAAGTAGAATTCAAAAGAGCACTTATTAAATACTACTGGCTGAGAACAATATTTTTATGGAATAGTGTTGTGGAATAAAGGGTGACATCAAATTCTTGGTCCATAGGTTGTACAAAGACTCGAGACTACCTGAAACAGTAAGACCACTTTCTCCCAACAGGAAACCACTACATAATATGTGCTCAGGTCAAAACTGTTAGCAAAATGTTATTTCTGCCCACATTTTAAAAAGACCAAAACATTTCCCAAAGTCAATATGTCATCATATGTATTATGTCATCATATGTATTATGCAAAACACCAGATACAACACACACAAAAGCAGGGAAGATAAGGCAGCTTTCAAAATCTTTGGTCCCTGCAAGAAATGGTGGCTTTTCAGAATATTCACAGCAGTCCTCTGGGGACTAGAGATGTGGTAAAGCATCACGGGGTCAAGGCAAAAGCACACCACTACATCTCCCCATAAACCAGGGACAGGCACATAATGTTTTAGGGAGTGCAAAAGAGCGGGCATCTAAAGTCCTGCTTATGGCAAACCCCTGGTTTTCAAGGAAAACAAAAACAAACAACAAACCCCACAGCTGAAAAGCCATCTTACAGTAATGCCCCATTACAACAATAAGGGACATCTTCAGTGATAACCAATTATTTACAATGAAAGGTAACAATACATATGACTTAATAATAGTCATTATTACCATATTTTCCAGTTCCTACAGAAAAAAAAAAATATTAAAGATAGCAACCAATTCTGTAATTTTTTCCATGCAATTTTAAACAGATGTCAAGTAGCTGTACCTCTTCTGGAATATTTTTTTTTTTAAAGTGTCAAACCATGCCAGAATTAGCTTTAAAAGCAGTGAGAACAGATCAGTTGAATTCATGAACAATATATCAGAACATTTTTAAACTATTGATTTGTAAATACAATTTATCACTAAAAGTGTTTTTACTTCATTTGTATCCAGACTTGGGAACAACTGCAGGACTGTAGTCCAATGTATTTTTATTAGATCACGGCTTTCTTCTCTACCCATGTTCTGCATTCTGACAAACTTCTGAGACGGACTTACTTAGCACCATAACAAGCTTTTAAAGGAGAAGTAAACAATCTGTTGAACTGATGATAACAAAGTATGTTTTAGTTTATCAGTGCTGTCAATACCAACTACTAGTTGGAAAATTAAAAAAAAACCACAACAGTATTTCTTTGATCTTTAGGAGATACAAAATTTCTTAAAAAGTAGAAAACACAATACAAGTATTCTGACAGTCAATGACAACTTTTCTGAAGAAGAAAAGCTTTGCTCATGTGAAATACCTTACAAGAGTTCATCCTCAAGCTAATGAGGAGCTAAGGAGCTCTAGTCTACTATGAAAGGGCACCACGTCCAGCGGTTACATGCAAGCCCAGGCTTTACACTCAGCTGCCTCAAAAAAGGCTTCAAATGTAACACTTAAAACAGCTTCAGACTTAAGCTGCTGAAGCTCCACCAGGAAAGCAGTGCCTGGTTCATTTAGTGGCGTAACCATACTCTCATAGCTGCTTGTATCCGAAACGTGAAAATGTATCCAACCAGTGCCAAATACACACAGCCTTTTCAGAAGGGAACAGTTCACCACAATCCAAAACGCCATCCTGACTGCTTGCGGGGGGGCGGTGAGCGGTTAAAAACAAACCCCAAAGAAACGTCCCTGTCAGTAACAGGACACTCAACCTCCACAGCGCACAGGTTCCCTTTCTGACAAGGACAAGCCATTCTTCCCAGTATTTCCAACTCATCACTAGCACAACTCAGTTACAAAGATTTACAGTACCCACTACATATATATATAAAAAAATATATATTCTATTAATTACATCCAGAGTTGGTCATGGATTACATGTAGAACATCTGGCCCAGGGGAATTTGGGCTTATCTGTACATTATTTAATAAACTGTTTCATATTCTGCTTGCCAAAAAAAACCCAAACAGAATTTTTTGAACATGCAAAATAAATTAAACACTGAAATCACAAAACTGATTAGGTCTCAGGCATCATTATTGGAAAAGCCTGCATTTAGAAAGCTACTTTCTACCAGAAAAGGTAATCCAAGAATAACAAGTTTCACAGGCAATCAGTATGGTTTAATAATCACTTGGTTTTATACTAACAAAAAAATTACAACACTTTTTTTTTTTTTTAAATTAAGCTTGTTGCTACCCTCAATATCAATTCTTTCATTCAGTATCTGTTTTATCCTCCAGTCCTCCTCCTTGAATCCAATTAAACTTTTCTGCTTTAGAAAACTACATAGTTCAGTAACTGGTATATTTTCCTGATCTTTTTTAAATGGCCAGATTGGTCATGTAAACACTGCTCTTCTACTTATTTAAAGAGAGTATTGTACAGATTTCAAAGATTACTCACTGAAGAAATTGAATACCCAGAAAAGAGAAAGTGGTTTTCTATATTAATGACCTAGTTAGAGAAAATCCTAGGAGTGGAGATAGCAGTTGCAAATCTATCTATAGTAATTTGTCATAGCCATGTAACGCTTTTGTTAAAGAAATACAGGTGAGAAATAACTATTGAATAAAAACATATTCTAGAATTGCAATTAAAAAATAAGTGACTTTTTGGTTAAGTTGTAACTTCAATTTTGTAACTTCAACTCCTGAATGAACCATCTGTAAGAGGACTTAGCAAAAAAATCTGCATCTAACACATCTGACAGCTACTTTATGTTATCATTTTCAGATTTCCTCTACAGAGCTTATTTTTCACAAAACAGAAAAGGCAAGATGAAATTTACAGAAATAATAAGTTTCCACTATCATAGAAATTTACATCAAATTCACAGTGGGTTTATGTAATACTTGCAGCAAGGCTATTTCAAGGCAACAGTTGTCCACCAAATAGATTTAGATGTGCCATTCGGTAAAAGAGGTTTTAAAAAAAATGGTAATGCATAAATATTTCCATGACTGAGACAAAGAAATCTAGCAATGTAGTTGCACTCTTATTGCATACTGCTGAGTAAAATCCAGGCAGTTATTAGCAAATAAATTGTATATTTTCTTTATTTAACTCCAAGGCAAAAACTAACAGGGGTGGGGGGCAAAGCGCACAAATCAAAATAAAAGTAATTAGTCACAAAAACTGTACCTGGTTCTCGCATTCCACCAGGAAATTGAAACTGCAGTTCTGCAAAACCAGGTGCTGAATGATTACGGATACTAACTGCCCTACAAAGAAAATTCAACTCCTCATACGTAGCATCACGCACAATCCGAAGTCGTGACTCCAGGAGAGTCACAGTAATAAGGAACATCTGGGAAAATCCAGGTAAAAGTGTTGAGCACTATTTCCCCTGGCCACTCCTGGTCACCCAAACCAGAGAGCTTTCCCTCTCTAACCAAAGAGCTCTGCCACGGTGATGTGGCCCATCAGTAAGGCAAGTTCCTCTTTGAACAGCCCTCTTAAACCCAGTTAATTATTTAAGTGCGTAAGACACACTGGTGTTTCAAAAACGAGAAGCTTTCCAGCTTTACGCAAACTCATGGTGCTCAGTAATTGACCAGGAAGTAAGGTGCTTGTAGAAGTGTATTTTTTGCAACATGGAGAACTGACTTTCAGTCACACAGATAGACAGATCCTAAGAAAAAAGGACCACTTGAGAAACTCATAGAAGCTGCTGAAATACGTTTTCATAATAATTCTGGGAACTTCAGAACAATAGTACAAGTTAAAAATACATTTAGGGGGGGGAAAAAAAAAAAGGAAGAAAACAACAACTGAGTACTAGTTCCTTGAGCAGTTTTCAAGTCTGTTCCTCCCATAGCTATTATTTTAAATGGAATGCCAAACAAGTGGCATGAAAATGAAAACACTGTCAGCATAATTTCCCTGTAGCAGACAGTACAAAAAAATATTTACTGCATCCAGTAAAAAAAAAAATTCCCAAGCCCAAGACAACCACACACTGGCACTGCAAGTTATTTAACTTAATTCAGCAAACACAGCTATTTCAGTTAATTCAGAAAAAAAAAAAATCAAGCGAACAGTGCAGAATTATGTTTCACACACATACTTCACACCCTCTTTTCTTAACAGTGACACAAAAAATGTAGGGAAAAAAGAACTTTCCCATCAAAGTCGAGCAAAACTTCACATCACTTCTACATACTACAGAGAAACGCTTTTTCCAATTAAAACATTTCTTATTTTCTACTCATTCCCAAACATGCTGTGCTTAGAAAGTTTCAGAGGAATGTTAAGGTGTGTCCATTTTCCCTGCTTAAGTTATCCCTATTTATAGCTCACAAACGTTAACAAGTAGGAATAAAATCTCTTCACGGCTGCATGAAGCCTTTAAACCCTACTTTTTAAATTCAGCACCAATGACAGACCTGCATGCTCTCCCTGTTGCTCTCTTTGTGTCAGAGTGAAACTTGACAAGCCTGACAGACTCCATTTGTGGGTTGGTTTTTTTTTTTCCCTGTTTTATCACTGTCGCTGCCTTTTCTCCCTAGTGATTGGAATTAAAGAACAGCAGGAAGCCACCATGTCTTCTCTATTATGCTCTTCCAAAAAAAAAAAAAAAAAAA
>WHYT01016926.1:327938-354663 GCA_009806455.1 Tetrax tetrax
TTCCCGGGCGGCGGCGGCAAGGAGGGAGAGAGGGGAGGGAGGGAGGGAGCGAGGGAGCGGGGGGCTCCCAACCGATCGCTACGAACGCAGCCTTGCGCCGAGGGGCGCGGCGGGCAGGGGCTGCCAGGGCGGCCTCGTCCCGCCGGGGGACAGCTGTGCGAATTGATACGCCTTACGATTCTTTTTATTTATTTATTTTCCCCTGGATGTTTTAATTAGGATGCTGCCTAAAAAGCCGAATGTGCCTCTCGCTCGCTCCTTCAGTCAGCGCCAGACGCAGGGGCTGCTCAGGGCCTGGCCCGGCCCGGCCGCCCGGGGGGCCGCAGGAGGCAGCGGGGGCTCACGGAGGGTCGGGACGTGTCCGGGGGCGTCCTGGGGACCTGGAGCCTGCGAGGGACAGTCGTGCTGGGGCAGCGGGCTCTGTCTGCTGGCTGGGTTTGCGGGGCGCAGGTGGTGACAGAGCGGTGAAGGTGCGGGGAGGTGCGGCTGGGGTCTCATAAGCAGTGTACTTGTGTGCACCTGGCGCTTGGGAGCGGCTGAGCGCTGGCAGGTGGGTCGCGTCCCTTCCTGGCGTCGCTGCCGGGGGCTGTGAGGACGCGTGTTCCTCACTGATGCTCTGCTTAGCTTTGGCCTCTGATGCTGGTTGGGTTTTTTCTACATCAGCATCCATACTGAAAGCTGTGAGGATGCAATTTTTGTCCCTAAATCCCAAAAAGCAGAAAGAAATCAAAGTTAATTTTGTATTTTTCCAAAACTCCTGCATTGATATACCTCAGAAGGTACTATAATGTAAACTTTAAAGCCCCTATCCCTTCCAGGGAAACACTAAGTGCTTGGAAAGGTAACAGGTCTATGTTGTTGTGCCTTAAATGTTAGGTGTGTTTCCTAACGCGCGTTGGTTGTAGGAAATAAAGCAAAGTCGTTGATGAAGAGACACATGCTTAATTGTGATCTTGAGTGCAAATAATCAAACAAGTATATCCTCTTCCTTACAGAATAAGAGTCTTGATAGCAGTAAATACACTTCATAAGGTGCACTGCAGGGAGTCTTTGTCTCTTACGGAACCGATGTTCACCTGTAGATGCCTAGGGACCTTTCTGCAGGAGGACTTCAGTCTGACACTTGAGAGAGTTCGGTAAGGTTCCTCTCAGAGATGATTTCTGTTCTGAGCTTGCAGCCTCTTCCTGATACCTTAGATATAGAAATGCATTCGACTTCAGATTTCTTTATTAAATTTTTTGGTATGATGTCTGTGTCCATTTGTGAATTCCTTAATTGATTTGTGTTGCTTATTCCTTATGCAGTCTATTATGTGTTTGAGAATGTAAATGGAATTATTGTCAGCTTAGACCCACCACAAAGGGTGGGTCTCCTTTGTAGGCATAGGAAAGTAGTCTTTTAAGGTAAGTGGGTATTAGTTGTGTTTTATTCCTTATCTAGTCTCTGCTCTTCAGAGAGAACTTATGGAGCAAGTTCTGTGCTTATCGAAACTCCTACTTGTCTGTTGAAAGTTGTCCATTTTATTTTTTGATTGACTTGCACATTCACCCTATAGTGATTAGCCAGCTATATCCATATGTAAAATTAATATTATCCATGTGTCATAATTTTATGGATACCTAAAACTTCTGTGTTGAAAAATGAAGAGTATTTCACTAATGGAAATCCAAATGCTATTAATTTTACTTTTAAAGGAACTCAGTCTTCAAGTTTTTTATTTTTGAAGGGTTTTTATTGCTTTGTATTAGTGGCAGAAACATTTAAATAAAAGAAATAAATTTATGCATACTGTGAGCAGAATAGGTATAGCTCAGCTGCAGACTAGGCCTTGTGCCTTGAAGTCTTGTTTCAGCTTGAAGTAAACACTGGCTCCTTTCTGTTTCTCAACCAAGAGGAGGTTTTGTGTCACACTGTTGGCCTGAGTCTGCTTAAATCTTGATGACAGCTGCTAGTCATGAATCAGGTCTATGACCTGAGCTTCTAGGAATTTTTTAACAAGAAACACCCATTTAAAAGGTAAACAAAAAATCAGCAGAAACTTGGTATTCTTACCAGCTTTTATGCGTGTATCATGTTGCGATGATGGTGAGCTGTGTGTGCAATGGTAAAATTGTAAAAATAAATAAAACTGTTGGATATCTCTTGTGTCTGTGTTTGGGATGTCTTCTGCCAAGTAGGGAGTGACTGTGGGGAGGGTGGAGGACGGCGGCTGCTCAGTGGTGCACAGCCGAAGTCGGTTGATGCCAGCTGCAGCCAGGGAAATTCAGATTGGGTGTAAGGAAAGGGCTCTTCACGGGAGGGTGGTCTAACGCTGGATCCAGCGGCCCGGAGGTGAGGGAAGGCCCATCCTTGGTAAGGATCTTAACTCAGCTGGCTGAGGCTGTGAGCAGCCCCATCTGCCTTTGAAAAGTGACCCTGCTTTAAGCAGAGGTTTGGGCCAAGTGGCCTCTGGAGGTTCCTCTTCAACACAGTTGATGTCTATGATACACGTTCAGTCTTAATTGTTACCTTAGCATTTTTGTATGTGTGGGTTTTTTTTTTTCACTCTTTTATGCACCAATGTGCTTTTGGAGTGAACTAGATGCCTTTATATGCCATAAACTCCTGTAAACTAACAAGTGTGTGTAATCTGAGAGAGAATTCAAATGTTGACATAGGTAAATTGTTGTGAGGATATTCTGCTAATTGGAAAACTGAAGTTAAAGTAGCTGTTAGTTAAGTTAGCCTCTTGAAGTGGGTACATGTATTTGTTCATTTCCTAATGTATGTGATTTTTATGGCAGGATCTTTTAAAAAGTGGTGTTACGTTGTGTGAAGTGCCTTTTTTTTTAAAAAAAAAAAAAAAGTTAAATTTGCATGTAGAGCACACTTCTCATTGATTATATTCAAAGAACAGGTTAATGAAAATGAAGGAACTAGTTGCTTTTTACAAGCTTTCCAAAGTTTGGAACTCGAATTCAGCAGAATGTGTTGATAGAAGAAGATGCATCCCACCGTGATCTCTTGGGTGTTTTGCGGTTTATAAACATGTTTACAGCTGTCTGGCACTTGTGTGGCACTTTGTTAAAATATTCCTCTGCTCACTTGCTTCTACCTGGAAGTTTGTGTGGGTGACTCGTATGGAATTGCTGGGAAAGTTTCCCCGAACCCAGCGATCTGTGTGTTGTAGATCTTGAGGGAAAAGGCTGCTTCGCAAGCAGTGTGACCGGGATGGGTACAACGCTTTTGTGTAATTCTTAGAATTAAAGCACAGAGTGTTTGCAGTGGCTGTTTCCAGTTTAGTGGCTTATTGTCACGTATTTAGGAGTTGCACTTGGAAGAAAGTGACGCTTTCCTCTTGCCACACTTAGCAAGAAAAGCTACTGACAGCGATGTTCCCAAATGTTCTCTTGAAATAGTATCTTGCCCAGCCAGCTGCTTCGTGCCCCCTGACATATGCTGTGTGAAATGTTGCCAACTCATGAGCAGTTGTTTCTCAGCATATTTCCCATTATCTGTTTGTGATTAAACAAAGCCCTGAACCCTGCTGGTGGTTTGGTAACGGTCTTTCACTCCTATTGCTTTGAAAACAAAGCGTGCTGAAAGTGTGTTTTCAAAAAACCTAGTGCAAGCCATAGGAATAGTGTTTATCAGAGGGTGAAGTACAACTGGTTGGCATACTGAATCAGATTTCACTGATCGATAGATATCACGTACTAATTGACATAAAAACATCTGATTATTTGTAGGTGGGAAGAGCAACAGCTTTTTTTTCCCATGGAATTTTTGTCAGTCTTCCAAACTTAAGAGAAAATCTGCAGTTTAGAAGTTGGAATGGTAAATTATTAGCCCTGTATTGAGTCTGATTACCTGTATTTTTTTACACTGTGTTTATCAGTACGGTATACAGGCATTGTGGATTTCAGTCCTCAACCTTGGACTGGTCTTCGTTTAACTGTGGCGGTTTGCTGCCCTCTTTGTCCTTGCCTCCTGCCCCCTCGGACATGGATGCCTGCTCTCAGATCTGTCCCAAAGCTGTGAGCTACAGACCCACTCTCCCTGGAATATTGTCATTTAGACTCTATTTTTCTGCACCAAAGAGTCCTGTATCAAAGCTCCTCAGTAAAGCCAGTCCCTTTCTTCGTGTCCAGCCTAATGTCCTAAAACTTGCAGTTCAGCTTTTCTCTCGGCTTCCTGCTCTCCCAAAATGCCAGTCTTCCAGGCAGCGCTGCCACCTCCCTGACTGCCACCAGACTGCGAGTCCCGTGCAGAAATCCCTGTGACTCATCGCAGCCACCTCCGCCAGCCTGGCCCCGGCTGATCCCCGGCACTGGTGAGGGGAGCTCTTCCAGGAAGAACCAGCACAACCTTTTTTCCTAGCGCTAGTTTGGCTGCTGCCGCACATTTCGTTTGTGTGGTATGGATAGTTTCTGTATGAGGGAACGGAAGGGATGATGACATACTCTTTGCTGTCTGTTTACAGCTTCAAAGGCAGAGTGTGCCCTAGTTAGTCACAATTTCTTGTCCTGCTTACCTTCCAGTAGTGTTGTCAGGCATTTCACATGGTTGTTTAGAGAGGAAGGAGTGTGAGAAGGAAAGAACCGCAGAGACTTTCGCTGCAGCTGACAGTCATCATGGATATACCTTGGGAACATCAGCTGAAGACATCTGAAAGCAGTGATTTTTTTTTTTCCCTAAAATAGAAACAAAAGAAACTTCTTTGATAGCTGAATCACCTCCTGACTGAAGAAAATGTCTGTTCTATTGTGTTTTTCATGCTGTGATCCAGTAATTGCTCTCTGGCATTATAAGAGAAGATCTTGAGCTAAACAAAAACTTCAGGCAGCTTCTCAGCACTCTCTGAACACTTCTATATAAAACACTCTTTTAGTTATGTCAAAAATGTGGGTACTGAGAGACGATCTTGGGAACCAAGCATACCCTGGTTGAGGAGCCACGAGAGTTGCCTACTGAATTACATTGGTGTGGATTTGAAAATGGTTTTGCATGTTACTTGGAACCAAGCCAGAGATTGCATCTCATTTTGTGCAGTAACTTGCTGTTCTGTAAAACTCTTTAGCCGAGATGAAGTTTGGAGATTACCTCCTGGTTTGGCCTTTATGGCCCAGTCTGCGGAGACTGCAAAAATTAAGGGTGTCTTCACCTTTACCTTTCCTGCCCTTTTCTCCTCTCAGGTACCCTTCAGTATGTTGCAGTCAGCTTTCCCTCCCAGCAGACAGGCAGTAATTTTGATCAATCCTGTATCCTTCGTGTTCTGGCTTGTCATTTCAGTCCACGCGCACTCGTGGTTGGTAGTTGGCTTCTTTATTTAATTTTATTCTGTATTAGCTGTAGCAGTACACCGCCACCAGCATGCCCTACTCGTTCCTTCTGGCATGTTTTTTCTCCTGCGTTGAAGCCCTCTACTGTTTGTCTTCATTCCGCAGTCCGTGATGGTGCTTAGGCAGCTGAAACCCCGGTCTGAAGGCTGAACGACTCCGTTTCTCCAGGTACCACCGTCAGCAGACATCAAAACTCTGCCTTTTGCCCCGATTGCTCCAGTACTGGGGCTCTTCAGAGAATGCTGTTGCAGGAGCCATATTTTTCTGCTTTTTTTTTCTGCCAAAATGAAATCTTCCTCCTAGATCCTCTTTCCTGTCTCCTGCCCATAGTACCTTTACAGAAGTAGTGTGGTTGGTGGCAATGGGTTGCTTTTGGGTCTGCTTGAAGGTGGGTTACACCCTCAGTGGTGGATCATTGGGACATTTAGCAAAATATTCCTACAACAATTCCATGTGGGTTTGCGTCTGTTTGCAGTCTTTCTTCTGGTTGATTGAGTTCATATAAACAATTTTAAAACATAGAGGACATGAAGTATGGCTGTGGCTGTGCTCTGTTTGAATGTAATGGGTTGTAATTGCTTTGATCAGGTCCGCCCTTAATTTCTAGTTCTAGGATGAGTTCCAATCATATATTCTGTGAAGATGTAAATCTGTTTCTGCACTTCAGTTTTCTTCTGTCAAAGTAGAAAAGTGCCAGCAAACCCTAGAAGCTGTTTCCTATGTGTGCTTTCCCTGCCGTCAGGTAAAGTCCTTAAAAGACCTCCCTTCCCCTGCAGTTTTCCTTGTTACTCAGTGCTCCTAAGGGCTGTGTGGTTTATTTGCATGAAAGCTAGGAATTCTGTCTTGTTTCAAATTAGATTTGCCTCAGTTAGCTCTAAGGTTATTATTTCCTTTGACATAAGTGGTTCTTTGCTTTGTCCTGCACAGAGCCAGTCCCTGCTGTTTTGCTTCAGGGCTTCTTCATCGTGGTTCCAGACGCGCAGAGGTGCTCTCCATTTCTTTCTCAACTGGAATGGCTATCGAAAGCAACTGGGTGTGTCGTTACAGTCTTTCAGTTTAAAATGTTAATGTAATGAAAAAACTAAAAACCCCACTGGCTGTGTTTCCTACTAGTGGTTTAGAAGCTAGCTGCTCTGAGCTCGTGGTGGTCTCTTATCTAAATAGACTTCATTTGGAAGATAGTCGGTGTCGCTTCTCTGTGATGTGCTGTACATCTAGAGGTGGCCCTTTATGCTATTTGAAGACCTATGCAGCGGATGAACTATGAACATCTTGCTAATACCCTCATTTTCAAGTTACCTTTGAAAGGAACTTGTATTATTTGGTTTGAATGGAATTGCTCATCCCTCTGCTTCTCTCAGATGAAAGTAGAAATTCTCTTGATTTCACAAGTTGGAGAAGACGGATGTCAGGCACAGAAGTGAATGAGTCATATCTGTGATAGCAAGATTTCTGTTCTGTGACACTTTGCTAAATGTCAAAGTCTTGTTCCCACCCAGCTGCAGCTGCTCCACTCTGTGCAACTTCAATTAAAACTTCAGAATAATTCCAAACATTTTGGGGTTTGTCCAGCCTCACCCAGATTTTAATTGCAACTTGTGCATTTTCCACTGGAGAAAGAAAGTTATAAACCTGTCACAACGAAGTTATGAGTCACTTCTTTAGCTAGGTGTGGCTGCAGATACTCCACTCCTTTGACTTTAAGAAGTCAGTCATTACCTGCGTGTTAACTATATAGCAAATTAAGCATAGTGTAGCACTTATTCAACTCTGAAGTATTTCTTCCTGCATGAAACTGATGTGGATGCTTAAGGAGGGATAAAAAGAAAAAGAAACACTTCTCTTTGAAAAGAAAATGTTTGAGTTCTACTGTAAACACTTGAGTTAGGAAAACACCTGCTTATTTGGTCACTGGAACAGGCTGCAAAGAGAAGCGCTTAAGACCTGTGTGTGGTGATATACATAAATATAGGAAATGACATTCTTTTTCTTGATGCAGCTTTTCTGTTTTGAAATAAAGAAGGCTTGAATGAAGACTATTTTTTTTCATCTCTTATCATGCTGATTGCAGTGTTTGATTTCAGGAGGGTCAAAAGATCAAAGGACCGTAAGGACCAAATTAATGACCTAAAAATAAATATGATTAACAAGCCCTTCTACTTTCACTGTTAGCTTCTGCAAGAAATGCATGTTCTAGCAGCAGTGCTGTAATAAACCCTTGGGGTTGTCTGCTCACGAGGCTTTGATTCGTGAAAGGTGTTAAGTGAAACTCTTCAACAATCTGTTTGGGTTTTTTTGTTTTTGTTTTTTTCCCCCAGGAGAGATGGGACTAAATGAAATGTTGAAACCTTTTCACAGCCAGACGAGTATACTGCCTACTATTTTTCCAAGAGGGTGATTTTAAGTTTGGTTGGCTTCCAGACCTATCATCCTCTTTAAATTGGTCGACTCTTCAGTAAGAATTAAAAGTATATTGAAAATAACATAAGAATGTTTAAGCTGTAGTGAAATAATGATAAAATTCAGTGTGGAAATAAGTAGCACTAACATATGCTAGAGCTGAGTCTGGTTGGAAGCCTCAGAAAGAGTATTTGAGATGTTGGTGGATATTGGTAACAGAATATGCGTTTTACTACAGGCTCCATGTTGTGACATTTTAAATGACTGTGTAATTCTTCTATCTGAAATCTATCTGTCCTCTGCATCCATTAGCAGTAACGGTGCGCAAAGAGGAGTAAATTCCAAAGCTGTGAAAGTTGCCCTGAGTATTTTGGATAGTTTTATTGCAGCACTATGCCACTTCAGGAATGTAAGTGGAGACAAGGCTGTTCCTGCCGGAAAGGCAGCTCAGGGTCATGCCAAGAGCTGTGCACTGGGAATGCTTTTGTGCTCCGGGCTGTGGAAAACAGTGGGCAAGCCTGATGCCCCACAGAGGGCTGCTGTCCCTGTGCCCGGGCTGCTTCAACAGCAGCTGAAGTTATCAGTGCTCTCCACTGGTGCCGGGGGGCTCGGGTCAGCTCGTGTCCCTATTATTCAAAATACACACGCCAACGATGCACCAGTTTGGACTTCACACCTATGTTCCAGATCTTCCAGAATGTTAAACATAAGTTCCTATTGAAAAAGAGAAAATAAATGTTAGTGCTTATGATAGTTACAATTTAACTTGTAAAACGTGGCAAGAAATACACTTGCAAGCCTCTAAACGGGTTCTGGGCTCTAACCACGGTGAGGCAGCATGACGGTATTCCTGGGGTATCGTAGCAACGTCACTGTGCTCCAGGCATTGGAAGAGGAACAGCAGTCAGAAACCTTACCCCAGCTCGAGAGACTAGCACTTCATTCATAGCTGCGCGCCAGAAGCCCTTAAATGTTTATCTGCCAGAACATGTGACATCACAAAAAATCTCGGCAAAACTGGAGAGCTGTCACCGTAGTAGATAGTCTTGTGCGTTGGCTGCTGGTATTGTTGGCTAGATGGTTCTGCTCAAACTGGTCAGCTAAAGAAAGGGCCGTTGGCTTCTGTCCTCCAGTGCTGGGTGACGCTGTGGCTGCGTCCTCGGCAGGACAGCACGAGCCGCTAAATATGGGCTTGTACTGGGAAGGGAGCCAGGGCAAACAGCGGTCTGAAGAGAAGGAATGCAGGCATTTGCTAAATATTTGTTTCAATTATTTGAACTACCCCATATTCTTAGCACAAGCTTATAAAGTGTTTACAGCCACTTCCCGATTGAGGATTACTGATTGAAGTAGAATATTCTAGTTGTATAAGCATACAAGTTTTATTAGTAGTGCAAGTTGTTTCTACTTTTAAACTGGTTTTTAAGCCAAAATTCCAAAGTGAAGCCTTTTGCATTGATTCATTTACATTTCGGTGTCATAAAAGCTGCCAACAAAGGCGCACCCGTTCAAAAAAAAGTGTTGAGGTTCTTGCCCAGTTGCATTGCCAGCACTGGTTGGTTCCCTGAGAAGGTGCCTTCAGGGACCTCTTTTGAGGTTGTACAGTGTTTTGCTGCTCTGCCTTTCCTGTCACCCAGAAGGACCATTTTACCTGCACGTTCAGCTTATTCCAGTGCTTCCGTACACATATGGCTAATGCTTTTAAACCTTACTGCTTCCCGTACAGTGTTTCTAAGGTTTAACCTTTCTTCTTTATCCTCACATTGATGTTTTTGTCAGAGCTCTCCTCGTGTCTGGGCTATCGGAGCCTTCGCTGTGGTGGTGACCTGTCCAACCATCTTGGCTCTTGGTTTACTGCTCAGATAAAAGCGCACAGGCCCATTCACAGCTTCTCCTGCTTTCGGCATGTCAACACCAGGCATCGTACTTCTCATTTTACCGTCTTCTACATTGAAAGCTTTTGTTGTTTTAGGCATGTAACAAATACTAATTCCTGAAGCATCACAAGAAAACCCAAAATCCCTCTTGAGGGCTCCAGCCCAGCGAATGGCCACAGGGGAGCGAGGGAGCACAGGGCCATACTGGGAGGATGGGGAGAAGCAGTGATAAACAGCCAGTGAAATTATCTCAATTAAAATGTTGTGGAAAAATGCATTTTCATTGAGTGCTTGAAAGCGCTGCCCTGAGCAATGTTCCTGAGCGATGTCTGTCGATGCAGTTTAGTTTGGAGTTGGTCTTTGCTTTTTCTCCATTCTGTATAAGCCTCTCAATTATTTGTCTTGCACAAGTGCGAGGTCCCCTCCCAAATTCAGCATCAGGTTTCAGGCACTCTAACAGAAACTGAAGGAGGTGTTTTTCCTCTAATCAAAGCAAAGTTGTTCTCTCCAGTGATTCTAAAGCTGCGGGAAGCCGTAGGGAGAGTTGGGCTTGCTAATAAGCTGCTGGTCCAAAAGTCTCTTTATGGCAGACCTTTTTTATAGGAAACTGAGCTGCTTAAAATTCAGAGAAGGGAAACTTACTCTGAAGGTTGAAGCCACACAATGCATTTCTCAATAGGTGCTGACCTAGGGAAGAAGGTTCTTGTATGGATGACTAGCAGAAACAGTCACGGCAATGAGATCGGTTTCTAGAGTGCTGTTATTCCTGCCTGCGAAATCCAAAGTACATCACTGTTCCTGTTAGAGAGGCAAACGGATGGGGTTGAAACAGCTGCTGCCTCTACCTTGACTGCTGAGAGCTTGTTTCTGAGGAACTGTGTGAGTTTGGTGTCTCTTTCTGAAGCTGCCTGCCTGGAAATGGCTTAGTAGCTGCTGGGGAGCGGGTTGCATCTCCTGTCTCTGTGTTCCTCTCCAGTCTGCGGCCCTTGTGTCAAGTGTCAGCAGAAGCGTGCTGAGATGGGGAGGTGGCAGAGCTGGGGAACAAATCGCCTGTCAGTGCATCAGCAGTTTGAAGCAGCCCAAGAGATTGCCGGGGACAACAGGATGGATGAGACCGCGGAGAAAGTCCAGGCAGGCCAGGATGTTCGGGATTAGGCAACTACCTGAGGGGGCCGGGGTGAGATCTAATGGGGCCAGGCTGTGGGGTGGTGAGGAGTTACTGACTGGTTGTGGATTTGCTGATTATTGCTGTTGAGGGCTGAGGTGAGCTGGAGTTCCTGCTTGTCTGCTGAGTGTTGTGACCTTACCCGTTCTGCTGTGGGCACTTCGCTCTCATCCTGGCTCTTTCAATTACTGGGTTATGGAGATTTATGTTTGTCCTTGTCCTGAGAATTTAGGCTATGGTAGCTGTATTCAAACTGCCGTGTAAACTGGCAGTAACGTGGATAGATGCTGCGTCCCAACACTTTTGTGCAATCAGACAGAAAATGAAGCTGGCTACTGGGAATTAGGATGTAATGCTAATAGATTCCTCCTCATTCGCAGCGTTGCTCGGGTAGTTTGTATCAATTTACTACTGTTTAGGCTAAATAAATTATGAACAGCACAGTCTCGAATCTTATCTTTCACTGCACAGTGGCAAGAACATTGTCAGCGGCAATGATGTGTCGTTCACAGGTTCTGTGTTTGCACTGATAAGGGAAATTTGGCTAACCACTGTGGTTTGGAAAGCTAGCACAAGGTATTATCTACAGCTGTGACCATATAGTTTAAAATATTGATTGAAGTGATAAGGCTTGGATTTTGATTTCTTTTGAAACAGTTAGCAGTCTGCCATTACAAACTCATACAAATATGCTGTTATCCATCCAGCAAAGTTAAAACTCATGCGATGTTTAAAAAACTTTTTTTTTTCTTCTGTGAAGTGCTGTACTTTATTTTTAATATGTTACTGACTTTGTCCACTTGGCTGTGATCTCTTGACTTCCCATAGCAGTGTTAGGAGATTCGGTAAAGCAAAGCTTCCTGCGCCCAAGCGACTCCCCCTGCTTTCTCTGGAAGCAAACATTAGGGTAATTCTAAATAAAGGTCCTGTGAGAAGTTTAGCCCTTAGGCTATGGAATATTCAAATATACATTGTTTTCCTAAAGTAGTACCTTTTAATGTGTTGCAAATATATATGTATTTATGTGGCATAATTGATACTGTTTGGTGCTAAACTCTTGCATGTTATTAGCTCTTCTTGTAGAAGTGGAAGGTGATTTGTCATGTTTGCTACTCCGCTTATCTACTTTCTAGTTGTAAGTGCACGTACGACTGATGGGAGCGTGGAGCTGTGTTCTGTGTGCAGTAGTGCTCTCTGCTGCCCTGCAGCTACCACTGCAGCAGGGAAATGGCATCTGCTGGAGCTGGTCCTTGGCTGCTGGCCCTCAAGGGTTTTTGGGTCCTCTGGGGAGTGCTCCTCGCCATGAGTAAGTTGAACTTGTTCAAACCAGCAGAATAAGTGCTTTGCGTGGGGTATAACGGCGTACACAGTAAAACATTGCCTGACGCTAATGGATCCGTGCATTTCAGGCGTTTACCTAGAATTACTTATTGTCAGTGCACTACTTGTTAAAAAATCAGGACAGAAACAAGCAGTGGTTTAGATTCCACTGTACTCTTGAATTATTTTGAGCTACTGCCACATCATGTCTTTGAGTGTGACAAAGTCTTTGACTCGGACTCTTCCAAACTTGTCAAGGCTCAGGATCTTCCCCGCTCAAAAGTAGGAAAGTAGTACTAGAACAGCATTGTTCGTAAACTCTTGTTTGTAAACTCATTGTTTGTAAACTCTTGACATGCAGTGCCTTTCTGTCTGTGGAAAGAGAAAATGTTTGAGAAGGGAAAGACTTTTCAAACAATTTCAAATTTTTACGTTTTTTTCAGCCTTACGGTGCTTAAAAATGTAAGTAACAGATACATGGCCATCTAGAAACCGGGGAAAAATGAAATGTAATGACCTTAATTGAAATTGCTAGATTTGGCTTTCTATGGCTTTCCATCAAAACCATAAATTAAAGAAACCTTGATCCCTTCATCTTCAATATGTAGCCCCTTGGTGGCACTATTGTTCCTTATTATACCAGACTCCTACTGACTGCATTTTCTAATAAAAACTATTTCAAATTTTGGGGTCTCTTAGAAACAACTCCTACACATGAATGAAAATAGGAACAAGTAGGATTTTTTTTTTAATGACTACAACATTACGGAGATTTATCATAATGGACTGGCTTCTCTAGGTCGTGGTTTTTCATCTTTCTTTAAAGTGAAAAATGTGTAAAACACAGGGAAGTGTCTCTGAACCCTTTTTCAAGTATTCACACCCTCCAAGTCAGTGGGTAGAATACCAATCAAGGAGAAGTGTTTTGTATGGAAATGCTCCTTCACAAGTTAGAGGATAAGGATTCATTTTTATAGTCCATAAGAATGAATGTGTAATTTGCTATCTGCTAATCCAGAGAAACGAGTGATGGATGAATAACTACATGACCAAAAGGCATGCCAGAGAAGACAGACGGCATGGTTGGGTTGAAAAAAAAAAATTCCCTAGGACATCCACCATTCATATTCCTTTTTTCCTCTCGACAATTCTCATGTTTCCTTGTTTTTACGGTGCGTAGTGAATGAGGGCAGCTCATCACCACAGCACGCTGGTGTGTTCTGCGTGCATAAATCCGTTCTGGCTGGCAGCTCCAGGCAGTGCCTTCCGGGTGACGGTGCCTGGATTGCCCCGGTTCGTGTTGGAAGTTGTCTTTGAACTCTAATGTGCAGTGTTTTTGAGTAATGCTATTCAGCCAGTTGTGAAGACATTTTCTCTTATGGAGACGTTAAAATGAAGATTGCCATAATATACTGAAACGCTGTCTGGAGAAGCTGCATTTCAAAGCATAACCCTTCCAATGTCAATATGAAATCAAAGCAGTAATAAAAGTACTCAGAGCTGTTACACTGATAACATTGTCTCTCTCTGATGTCTCCACCTCCAGTCATCTCTGTTTTCATCTTCTGGCTCCACGTGGAAGAAACGCTTCTGGCTCATGCTGTAGAGGGGAGCCAAGTCCCCACCAAGGTCAGGTCTGACCGTTTGACGGAGCCAGGAATCGCCTCAGGTTGGTCTGACTCCTGGTGTCTGCGCCCTCCTGCCTGGGGCTGGCCTCTCTGCATCCCTCCTCCTCCACCTCCTCCTGTCCCACAGCCGTGCTTGAACCCAAGAGGGTGTTTGTGGCCAGTGACCTACTGCAGAAGCACTTTTCATTCCTTACCCTGTTCACCGATTATGCCCAGATATATCATTCACCTCATTTCCTCAGAGTGTGGAACTTGTCTTTTGTTTTTTCCCCTCTTGATCTGCAGGCAGCAGCATTATCCTTCTCCCAGAATGCTTCGCTAGCTGTCCAGCTGACTCTTGTGGAGATGGCTTATTTTCAATCTAGTGTCAGGATGGCAATTATCACTGGCTTGGGCATAGGTCTGGTCAGGAAATCCCTGGTTTTGGCTTTAAATATTCTTTAAATTCCATTAAAAATAAATAAGTTTTTATTTAAACCTGGAAAATTCATACGTCTCCCCTGCCCCCGCCCCAGCACCTGTCTCCAGTTGTATTTATTGGAACGTAGTTTTCCCTGGGAAAGAAACTTTTTTTTTTTTTAATTTTATTTTTGTGAGAAACCTTTATTTTTGTATTTGCCAGAAATAATTTCAGAGAGTCTATAAATCTGGAACACTATTTCCTTCAATCCTATAGTACATTAGATAGTGCAGCTGATTTAGAGTTTGGGGAAAAAGACATCTCAACAGTTGCTGTTAGATTTCTGGAGTATTTCCAGAGCAATGCAGATACCCTTGCTTCTTGTTGGTCAGGGTTCCGGTGTGGGTTGGCCGGGTGGTTGTCTCTTGCCATAGCCCCTGGTTATCTCCCTTCCCCTTCACTTTTTTTTGGCTTCAGTGATCTTCAACAAGAAGGAATTAGGCAACTATAGTTAGAAAAAGAATTAATTCATGTCTTTCTGTTGATGCATCTTTCTTGCCTAAAACCTGATTATAATACATTAACTGATGCATCCTGCAGCATTTTGTGTCCTGTATGAATTATTTTGTCTCACTTGGAGTCTCGCTAACGCCACGTCCCACAACAGGGGCTTATGAAAGCAGGCATACTTTATTATCTGCACGCCGCAGGTAATCAAATTGTGCTCCCAATGGTATTGCTTTACGTGATCATCAGTGCATTTAATCTTGGGTTTGAAGGGTCATGGCTAAGATCAGAGCGTGTTCCTGCGCGTGGCTGCGGAGGTTAATGCACAGGACATGGGTGAGCTGCAGAATGGCCATCGGGTCAGTGAAACAGCACTGTTTTGCTGCTTTAGTAGCCAGATTTCAGTGGTATCTTTTAAAAGCCCAAAACATTAGAAATTGAGTGAAGTGGAAACAACAGTTTTTGAACTATACCTGAAATAGACGGGTTTGCTGCTGCTGCAGTTGGTTGGGTGATGCACACGTTTATTGATGAACACTGCTGTTAACAAACTGAACTTTGTCAGGCAGTTAATTAAAAATAGCAAGAGCATTAACTCGGAGACATCCATTTGCTTGCACTGTAGGGAAGATCCAGTCCAAGTTTAATTATACCTAAAAAGAGGAGGATTCAGTAAATTGCAAACTTTTGATAAATCGATGCACAAGGAAATCAGCAAAGTTTGAGTTTGCCAAGAAACTTATAAATGAGCCTGTTGGACCGTACAGTCCTGGACTTACTGGGGAAGGGCAGTGGAGACAACCTACGAGCTGTGTGGCCTGACTAGGCAATCTGAGATTAGATGACCATCAAATTAACCCCAAATGACCCGGAATAATGATTCCAAATAGCGTTATGAAGTTAAAGGACTGGGAAATTAATCCAGACCAAGAAGAAAAGTAGTATTGTGAGATGGGAAAAAACGGTGGATACTGGTACAAAAGATGAGCAGAGGTCTTGTCGGCGGTGTGGAACAGGCTGCTGTCTCTGCAGCAGGCGGGGAGCTGGCAGGTGCCTGGGCTCAGCGCCGTGCTGGAGCTGTGCGGGGCAGAGGGACTGGGGGTGGGAGGATGTCTGGTGTGTGAGGCAGGGCTCTGGACCACCCACCCCGCAGAGCAAAAATCAGCTTGGGCTTCTTTTAAAACAAAACCCACAAACTCAGATGGCCCCATTCAGTAATCATATTTTTAAAATAGATTCCTCTGTTCTTTTACCAAGAAAAAACCCCAAACAGTCTCATGCAAGTCCTTGAATGGTTTCTCCGAGAGGTAACAGAGAAAATCCTTGATCCAATGGTGGAATTACTTGTTTTTACGTGAGAGAAATATTTTCCAACATGCAAGCAATTGTTAAATGATGTTTGTGGAAGATTTCCAGTGGAGTGTTGAGGAATACAGGAGGTCTGGAGGGGACTAAGATTGCAAAACTTATTTTATGGCACACTGGAGAGCTTTAGTGTAGCCTGGATAGTGACTGATAATTATCCGTGCGAGGAATATTCCCAGCATATGGGTGATTTCCTCGCATGGTCTGGTTCCCACACCTTTCCAGGGAGCTGGAGGCAGGCTGGAGCACGCGGACTCTGGGATTGCCCTGGCTGATCTTGTTAATGTACTGTAAATACAATTTTTTTTATAAGCGCATGCTTCGTCTTTACAATTTATAATTGAATTTTACAATCAATACGTGTCTGCAGGCAGTAGGCTGGCATGCCTGGCGATGCACGGTTGCTTTATGTGAGGAGTTGTGTTTTCCTTAGGCTGCCTCTTGCAGTGCTGAGCAATCCGAGGTCTCTGGCTGCCGTTGAGACTGGGATCATTTATTTTTAGCATTCACAACCAGATGAGTGCCTGTGGCTCTCCAGGTACTGCCGTTGCATTGGCAGCAGTGGTGGAGCGCAGTGGCCGGGTCCGGTGCTCTGCATCATCACGTGGACCACGCGGAATAGTCACGAGAGCCCCGGCAAGCTGGGGTTCTCCTTCAGCATTATGTCTTCGATGTGTTGTACGAGGTTCTCCTAACTCCCCTTCCCGCTGGAGAGGCGCGTTGGTGCAGCCCCGGTTTCCCCGGGGAGGATGGTAGCGGAGGATGTTTAGAGGGCAGGCACTGATTTCATCTCTTGGAGCCCGTTACCAGAGAAGATCTTGCTTCTGTATGTGTCTGCGTAGGTAGCTGGTGGGCAGCCCCACATTAATCTTACTTAAACCGCATCAGTTCCGTGTTTTTCTTCCAAGCTGGCTGGAGTAAATTGGGTACTCGCTCCCATAATTAACTATTGAATGGGAAGTGTCTGATCTGCAGAGATACAGGGGACTTGTTGCTCGTGGAGAAACAGCAGAGACGGGCCATGGACTGGTGATTGACCCCTCAGCACTAAATACTGACAGTACGAATCAGTTTGTGTGAACATCTCGTCCCCATGTGTTTGTCTGGCCAACTCTGAGGTGCAGCGGAGCCCTCCTGGCACGGCGCATAGGGAGCCATTCTTGGGAAAATCCCTTGGCGTTACAAATGCAAGGGATGGATGATCACAGAGACAGCTCAGCAGCTGCGCACCAGTATTCCCTCTCCTGGTTTGCCCTCTCCCTCTTTAAAGGACTCCTTCGTTTCTTCCAGGACCGCAGTCTGCCGCCCTGTAGAGCAATTTGGCTGCGCGAGCCGGGGCGTTGGGTGAGCGGGGCTGGCGGGCCTTGGCTCAGGAGGGACTTTGCTTTTTGCTGAGAGAAAACCCAGCGGTCGGCGTAAGTTCAGCTGTGAGGGGCGCTGGGCTGACGTGCAGATGTCAGGGCTCCGTGGGGCCCCGGCCGAAGGCGAGGGTCTGAGGGGCGGCCTCCCCGCCGTGCCAGCCGCGGGACGGGTCTGCAGCCCCTCGCGTGGTTCGGTGGGTCCCTGCCCCTCACTCGGCAAGCGCGCCCAGGGAAGTGCCTTCAATGGAGATGTTTCCCCGTGCTTCCTGCACTCCTGGGAGAACGCGAGGTCAGGCATGGCACCTCCGGGTCTTGGAAAATGCTCTGTAAACCTGGAGATGCAGTTCATTGCATTTGGGGAGAACAAGTTACTAATAAATTGAGTGTAGCAAGGCGATAAAGTGGATGTTTCCACGATGTGAACCTCTGGTTCACTGCTTGCCTGGGTGAGCGCTGGGGCAGCTGCCGGGCATCCCTGGCTCCGGGGACTGGTACCCACAGGCGCCAGGCCAGAGAGGGCAGTGCTCCGGCATGGATGGGAGCCGGCATCCCGCTTTCCCCTCCAGGTTCATTATCCAAAATGTATTTGTCAGATTTTTAATAAAAGAACAAAGACTGTTTTCTATTTGTTAACTGCTTGATAATCTCTGGTAGATTGCCAGTTAAAAAGCTCTGCTCCAGTTGGAGCAACTGCCAGGAAGCTGCTGTGTTTTTAACATTTGTTCATCACACTGCAAAAAGCAATAACAAGAACAATCCAATCGAGGAAAAAACATTTCCTTGAATTATTTTTCTAATTAGCAGCTTACAAAGATTTCTTATTAAAAAGTAAGAATTTAAAACTCAACAATCAGGGAATGACTAGGCTCTCCCATGCATCAGTAATGAAATATTAATTGGATAAAAGCTTTAATATAGATTTTTAAAGCTGCTTTTTTTCCTTCCAATTTAACATATTAGAACTGGAAACTGTTCTGATCTGCCTCCGTCAAGGCAGATAAGAACCTGACTTTCTGCCACTGTGACTGTTCCCTACCAGTTATTCAGTTTTTATTTATAGGAGGAATTAAGAAAAAAATAGGAACCAACCAGGAGAGGAAATGCAAAAGCCAGATCAGAGGGGAGAGCGAGAGGTTGGGTGTGATAAAGCAGAGATATCAGATAAAAAAAATGAACTTGGGAAGACATTGTACCCTATGTTCCAGACAGAAAAACACATAAATTCACTCCTGACTTTTTTAGCACAGGAACACATAGAATCAGCCCTTTGGTTCATGTGCGTGTAGAGTTTGCCACTGGCGTGCCGCTCCTGAGGTCACAAAGTACCGAGCGGAACCGGGGATGAGTTACCGGGTCCCGGAGAGGCGCGCTGTATTTGCATTTTCTTAACGGGGTGGAAGCTAATTGGGAAGAAACACTGCTTCTGACATCAGGGTTTTCTGGAAGGGGTCTGCAGTGGAAGAGCAGCCGTCGAGCTTGCGGGGAGAGCTGCTGCTGCGGGAGCGGGGGTTTGTGTGGTGTCCGGCGTGTGGCCGCCCAACGCGGAGCCTGTGCCCGCTCGGAACCGAGTGTTGGTCCCCTTTGCAGGCAGGTGGACTGCATGGCCTGCAAAGGTCCCTTCCCACCCAAACCAGTCTGGGATTTTGTGACGTTTAGGAAATGTCGAACTGTTGTTGTGCGGCACCTGGGCAGGAGAAACGGGGCTGACAGGGCTTCCCATAACAGACGGCGTATTTGAAGCTCTGCTGTTGTATCTGTTCCAGTTGCTCTGTTTGCGGCAGTCAGTGTCAGAGGCAGCTAATTGCTGTGGGCAGTGATAAATACGGCGGTGTTAAGTGCTTAATGCCTGTACAGGGATACACATTAGAAAGTCATTGTTATTGATGCTCTTCAAGGTGTCCGACCAATATGAATTTTAACCCTGATAACAGCTCCAGCGTATGCACATTGCGTACCAGTGTCTTTTCAAAATATGTCCCTAGATACCTCAAGGGAATCAAGACTCTTGAAGTGATGAATCCCTCAAATAGTATAGACAGAACCTCAGGGAACCACTTCTGGATTTGACCCATCATTTTAGTCAAAATCTGTGTTTTTACTACTCTGATTCCTGATTCTTCTAAACTGTCCAGTTCTGCTTGTGACAGCGTTCAGAACAAGGAACTGAGGTGTGTGCATTGTGTTACGGAGAGGGCAGCGATGACCAGAAAGTTTAAATGAATGTGAACTTTGGATCACGAGCTAAACAAGACGGGAGTCCAGTCCCCCTCCTCTCAGGAACATATTTTCTCAATAGTAAAAGGCACCTTCTGAAAGCTGCTGAGAAATCTGCTAGTGGCTACACCAAGGGCGCAGCTTCGCTAGGGCAAGGTGGGTGCCATGGGGTGAGGTTCTGGCCATGCCGCGGGGCCCCGGGGCTCGCTGTGCTCTCCTGGCCCGTGAGAAGCACGGGGACAGGCTTTTTAGACAACCTCTGCCAGGAAGCTGTCGAATGAGCTGCTTTTGTCGGTCCCAGCAGTGATGGGTCAGGAGCGTCCTGGTTCATGTGTCTCCTGAAGACAAGGTTTGAACACTTACTGGCCAGCTATCTTCTGCCTTTACTGTATCTTCCTGCTGTTTCTCTGGGCTACTCAGAGGCACAAAATTTCATAAATTATTTTTTAATTTTTTATTCCAGAAATTCCAGTTACTTCTTTTTCCTCAGCTTCTGCACCAGGGACACATGGTGCCAGCATCCCAGGGCTGTGTCTCCTAGCCTGGCCCTGGAGTTCATCCTCATACTTGCCATGCAGCCTCAGGGTCGCCAAACACAGCAGGACTCCCCTCCATTGTAAATAATTACGTGCTGAGATATTTCAGTTATCTGTCCTGTTGGTTTGTGCATTTTCAAGTCACCGCAAAGCTGCAAAACTGCCGATCTTGCCGTTGCTCTGCCTCAACACTGCAAGACAATCTCTCCTACGTGAAGAGAGAGCGTGTGGAGGCTTTGGTCCTCTGCTCGTCGCAGCGGATTTGGGCACCCCTCGTCCTCTCGGCGCTGCATGGACACACAGTGGCTTTCTGGTCCAAGTATTATTCTGTGTGTATGCTGGTTTTGTGCCTGATTAACCACAAAATCTGTTCTTACAGTAGATTAATTAATTCAGAAGAGTTTTTAAAATAGATTTTTATTCTTCATTTCCAAATGGACACTTCTGAAGTGACCACAGCGATCAAAGCCAGGAGGTGATGGGGATGATATCAGTCAAACTGCTGCCAGAGTCAGCACTCCCTGCTGAAGAGGACAGATCAGGTTGGATTAAAAAATCTCTCTATATATACTTTTTAAACAGAGAAGTATATATATTTCTTTTACTTGAGTACTTAATGCCTCTTTTGTTATTCACCCATTCATCCAGGCATTTTGGAGGAACAGGTAGAAGAAAACAGAGAATAAAGTGTTTGCTGTCCCTCCTGCCTGTCCGGGCACAGAGCGCACAGAGCCCTGGCTGTCCAGCCCTGTCTCTCCAGTATGGCTGTTACTGGTGAACTGGGGTGTGCAGACAGGGATCAGGTTTTCACATGGTCTGTTTGGTAAGGAGGAGTCTTGTCTCTGGAGTGACCTCCCTTGAATTTGTCGTTCAATCTTTTATTAATGTCCATTTGTTTGCTGTTGCGGGTTTCACTCTGACATTTAAATTTAGTTGCTCTCACCTCGTTGTATTAATCTTCAGTGTTCTCCTGACGTGCCTTCACTTCACCACGTGTTTGTGCGCTTGGGGTTTGATTTCGTGGTCGGATCGTGAGCTCTCTGTGAACGCTGGAGGGGTTGGGGTGGCCTCGGCCGGTGCTGCTGGCTGCTGCTTCCCTGTGTCCTTGCTTCCCTGCCTTTGCCTGTTCTCCTCGTTTCCAGCGTGGTGGTATTTTCCATAAACAACAATTCAAAACGTGTTTGCAATCAAGAAGCAGCGAGACACAATATTCAGTACTTTACTGCAACTCAAATGCGTAATTTTTCTTTTCTCTTCCAGCTCTGTAATTCTGTCAGAAGAGTCGATCAAGTTTCTTTAGAATTATTTCTTTTTTTGAAATTGTTGTTTATTGCATGCCATTACACTGCTTGCTTGATTTTAGAGATTTTTTTTTTCCTTCTTGCAATTTTCTCCAAATGGATCATCCTCTGCTGAAATAAATATCTGAATGTGTTGCCAAAAACGTTGGTTTTGAGTGTGGTTGCTCCTAGAGAACTTAAGCTTTCTCCAGAAAAATTGTAGAAAAATCCTCAAGAAAATAAAACGTTGGCTCATCAGAACATCTTTTGCTGTGTGCAATTTCGGGCCCTTGGGCAAGCAGAGGGGAGAGCGAGGGAGGGGCGCGCCGGCAGGACCTGTGTTTTCCATCAGGAGCTGAGGGATCGTGGTGTACCTGGCACAAACACGGGCTGCTGCTTTACCTTCAGCTGCTGAAACTATAAAGTACGAGGTGGAAACTTGCTTCTTATATGTTTCCTAATGAAGATATATCAAGGTGGCCTTGATATTTCTGGGAATTATCTTTTTTGAAATTCACTTTGCCCTTCAGTGAGGTCAAGAATACCAGTTCTTGTCTTGCGTGGGCAGCCGTGGAGGGGCCGGTGCCGCAACGTTCACCGTAAGCACTCTGCAGCGACAGTTATCCGGATAAACAGTATTTACTAATTATTGAACTACGGATTAACTAATACATCAATATTCATGAAAAGTGCTGTTTACCAAAGAAACATTTTTCTTGTCTCTTCAGTGCAAGATTTTTGTTCACTTTAAAAAAACAAACAAAGAAACCAACCCCCCGTTCTCCCCCAACCCGTATATTTCTGAAGACCTCCTCAGAGTTCTGGAACTGGAAGGCATCACCAGCTCCTCCACTTTCGTGTGTTTTTCGTGCATTCTCAGTTCCATGATGTCACAAAAACTTACAGCTGTTGATTATTTTCCCTTCCAGTGTTCTGATATTTCCTCCCATGTATCACGGCTAAGAGCATTAGATATGTGAGGTTATTTTTTTATTCAAGAGGGTATAGATATTTGATACCTTACTGAGATTGATTTACCCAGGGAAGCATGCAAGGAGACTGCTATTGTCCATGTAATCGTATTTTACTCCTTATTTATGAATTTTATTTTTTTTTTTCTTTCTGTGGTGTTGAACTTGGATGTTTTGCCAGAAGCCTTCCATTTTTGGTGCTGTGCATGAGGAGCTCTCTGGGTTTTATTTATTACAAAGCTTTTTAAGGCTTGATGGTTGGCTGGCGGTAGCTCTTCCTCTCCTGTAATGCTGCAGCTTTGGAAAGCTGTGGCTGACCCGGTTCCGGTGTTGAAGAATGCTTCTGGAAACCTCTCCCATTTCCAGTCAGGTCTGTGTGTGGAGGATTTGGACAGCCAGGGCTGTGCCGCTCGGCTGCACGGGCAGGGCTCCGGCCTTAGCGACTGTGAGGAGCTGCTGAGGGAGGAGTTGGATGGGAATTTCTTGTCCTTGAGGGCAAAGGCTCTTCTTCGGTGGGTTGGTTTCAGTTAGAGCCAAGGAGACGCCGAGGAAGGAGGGGAGCGGAGCGGCGGGGTCCTGGCTGGGCGGTGGCGGCCACTGGCTGGTGAGGTGCTGGGCGCCGCCGTGCCGCATCTTTGCTGGGACCAGAAGCAGTCCTGGAGCAGCGCCGGGGCGTTCGGTGACATGGTGCTGTGGTGGCCAACCGCGTGGCTTGGCGGCACCTGCAGCCCAGCAACGCGGTCAACCAGCCTTAGCAATTTTTTGAGGCTAAAATTCAGTTATTTCCTCCTGTTCAGAGAGGATTGAGAAAATGTTCAGAGGCAGTTAGGGCTGAGACTGAACAGATCGACGCTTCCACTTGTTTTGATGGCATTTTCTAGGCGGAGCGCGCAGTTGCCCCATCCAGCACGATACGCTGTTTTGCTGTGTTTTCAGGCCAGGGTAAGTGGTGCTGCTTTGTTTTGCAGCCGTATGCGCTGTCACAAGATGCAGGCTTCGTCCTGCTTGATCTGCTTAAATGTGCTTTCCACTAGTGTTTTTTGCCTTCTGCAAGAGCACTTTAATATTTCTGTTTACTCTTTTGGAGGCAAAATCAATATTTGTTAGGTGCAATTATGAAGAATGATGGATGCGCTGTCAGCGGTATGAGAGTATGAAAAATAATATTATGGCACAGGCCTGCTCTTAATAAAAGCAGAGAGGGGGAACAAACAAGCTGGCCTGGAGAATCCCATCCCAACTCCTGGGTTCTGTGATAAACAGGAAGCTTTTCAATGGTGGTTTAAATTGGAGCTGATTGCCTGCTTCGGGCACGGATTGAACATTTGCTTAAATAAGAGTTGAATTTGCTCGGGCTGCGTTTGTGCTCTGGGTTTGTTTTCGTGGCTGTCCCGTGTGCGTCGCCCGCAGCTCTGCGCATCTCCGGCCACGTCTGTCCTGCGCAGCACGAGCTGCTGGTGCCGGCTGGAGAGCTGCTGCCCATGCAGCCGGTCCATTCAAATTCTTTCATTTTTCCTTTGATTTTAGTCTTGGCTTCATTTTGGATGAGTTAGAATAGAGTTGGAGGCCTGTGTTGTTGTGTCTGGGAGCCTCCCTCCACAGCCCTGCGGGGTTTTACCTTCCAGGTCCCCGCGCCAGAGCTACTGTTATTTCTAGATGTATACGGATACGAGCAATGCCTTTTCCTCAGCTGTTGTGTGTATTAGAAACGTTTTCTGCTGATTTTAATAATCAACCATGTGTACCTAGAGACAGGCTCACTTCCCACTTGCTCCTCCCGGGACATGAAGCCGCTGGCAGCCTGGCTCGCCAAGGTGGGATATCCATCCCAGATGATGGAGAGGAACGCGTGCGGTGGGAAGCAGCAAACACCAAAGGGTCTGCTTTGCGGTTGACGCCCACCCTGGCAGTGTCGGCTCATGCCGGGCCCTGGGCGAGGGAGGATGGGGGCAGCAAACCCAGCTGGGCTGCCGCGCCGGGCGGGCTGCCTTCGGGCAGCGCTGCCGTGCCGTGGCGTCCTGTGAGCCCGCAAAGAGGGGACACGAAGTGCACGGAAACACTGCCTGAGGAATGTTCTGCGCTCTGCCGATAAGCCAAGCCTCTGAGGGTTTTATTTAAAATTGATGGGGTAATACTGCTGGCTGATCGGTGATATAGGACAGGGACTAACAGGAAGCTGGAGCCCAGAGATTCAGATTTATGAAGCTGCTGATTTTACCTAATTGGTAATTTTTTCTCTTTATTTCTATACTGCCTCGTAGGTCTTACCAAGAAGTGAATCTCAAAATGTGGTTTCCCGAAGTAAATGAAAGTAGGGAACAAACAGTATCCCAGGAATGGGAAGTACCTGAGGAATTGATTTTTCTGACCTGTAACAGTGAAAGCACATGATGAGGAAAAGAAGGAAATGCCGTTAAATGTTTGTATGACTTAGGCACTTTCTCAACTGACAGCAAATGCAGGAGAACCAAACAGGGTCTAACGTGATCTCAGCTGGGTTCCCCTGCCTGCGCAGCCAGCATGTCTGGGAAATCTCTACTCTGATAATACGGGAGGATCCATGCGATCCGAGGCTTTGTGCAGCCAGCTTTGTGATCCCTTCCTTGAAACCCAGCAGAAGCCCCCTGGGAGGGGACCCCGTGGCTCCGCCGTCCTGGGGCCTGCGCTGCCCGGAGCCTGCAGCGCTGTGGGGCCAGGGGTACCGCAGCCGCGGGGACAGAGCGTTCCCACCCCCGCTGCGTGTTCGCAGGACCTGATCACCTCATAGCGCCAGTGTTGTTGTTTTTGATGATTTTTTTTTCCCTTCTCTGTGTTCAAGGTTAAACCTCCCACAACAGAGAATTAGTTGGTAAAAGACAAAGGACGCTGATCAGTAAGGGTAGGGAAGATACATTTTACAAAAGATTTTTGGCTGCAGTACCTGAAGATGGATCAATATTTTCTATTTGCCGTAGCACTGAGCTTATTTTCCTTCATCACTGAAGAGATACTCACTTGTGCCTTCTCCCACAACATTAAACTGTTCTCTCCTGATAAATGGTGAGGCAAACAGTAGCGCTTTCCAGGAGCCGCTTTATCATGCAGAAATACATTAGTCCTTTTGATAAATGGAAGAAAACACATCTCTCTCTTAATTTTGAGAGTCCATACTGGACCCAGGCGTTGCTGGCATCCTCCTAGTTGAAGAACCCAAGTTTATCCGACTTCTTGGAGACTCTCGGTGTTGCGTCCCTGCACGCTGCTCTGCCGTGCCTGCCAGTGCACGCTCGTGGGAACCCTCCTCCAGGAACACGGCTTTTATTGACGGGTTTTATCTGCCCATGGCCAGAGGAATACGGGGAGAGTCCTGCTTATGGGTATTTTCTTGCCCCCGCTGACCTGTTGATGGATGGTGGCGCGAGCTGTGGCTGTGAACCAGGTGGGAAACAGCAAAATAAAACCATTCACTAGAGCTGGGGTTAAGCCCTGTACCCGTCGACAGGCAGCCCGTTTGGTGTCGTGTTGGGTGACGTGCCAGTCTGTTTTCCCAGGAGGGGACCAAGAAGTGCTGTGCTTCTAAACTGATGCTCGCTCCTCTAACTGGGGAGAAGAGGGTGGGTCTGATTTTAAACACCGGAGGGCTGGGTAACACGAAGGAAAAACAGTGTAAAATGTTGGTTCCTAAGCTGTTCCCAAGAAGGTAGCCCAAGTTGAAGTGATAATGCTGTGGTAAGGTAGCAAAGAGATTACAGTAAGTTGTGAAGGATACGCATGTTCTGGGTTGCACTGGTTTTCTGGATTTTACTAATGTGTATTGCTAGTTTGGTGTATTATACATATGCATTGATTTTTTTTTGTTACTTTTGAAGCAAGAAACTGTGATATTTGTGCTTTCTTTCTGCAAAAAACTATGCATAAATAGTACATTAAATTCTCTTTTAGGAATAAGGTAGGAAGTAAAAAAAGGTTATAGCCACATGAATACTAATACTGCTTTAAAAAGGTAGGAGTCTGGTGTATGTCAGTGCCGCAGGTATGGCCGGCATGTGTCCGGAAGGTCTGGTTCCTCCATCACATGTAGGATGCAGCTGTGTTTCATGGATATGTCTGGGCAGCAACGGCTTTCCATAATGTTGACTTTTTAACAGGAAAACCAGGTAGCCTTGCGTTCACAGAGTAGTCTGGCCACTGTCAACTTGATGAATCTCCTGCAGGCCAGCATATAGAATCATAAAATCATAGAATGGTTAGAGTTGGAAGGGACCTCCAAAGGTCATCCAGTCCAACCCCCCTGCCAGGAGCAGGGACATCTCCAACCAGATCAGGTTGCTCAGAGCCCCGGCCAACCTGGCCTGGAATGTTTCCAGGGATGGGGCATCCACCACCTCTCTGGGCAACCT
>WHYT01016927.1:13383-28457 GCA_009806455.1 Tetrax tetrax
GTCTTGAAAACTTGAACAAATAGCACCAGGCTTTGTTTTTGGGTTTTTTTTTTTTGTTTGTGTGGTTTTTTAGGGGTTTTTTTTTTGTGGTATGGTGGTGTTTTTTTCTGTTTTTACCAAAATCTGTAGCATTTGAAGCAACCATTCTGGCAAGGCTGAAACATGTCATTCCTCTCAGGAAGGCTTTTACACCCGAACACTTTTACACAGGGAGCAAACAAAGGAAATTTTTTGCTTTTTTTGGTGCCGTCTTATGAGGCTGGGTGCTGCCCAGCGCCGTGGGGCTGGGGAAACGCAGCTGTGGCCTCAGATGTACTGGGTGATGTGGGGGCAGAGCAGGGCGACTCGGGGGGTTTCCCGGGAAATCTGCCTGGGTCTCATCAGAGAGAGGCAACGAAAACCAGCACGTCCCTACAAGACTTCTTGATTTCATCCAGATGGTATTTTTCTGTTGGAAAAATGTAGCTTTTTAAAAAAAAAAAAATTTAAATCCCGATTAGGCCTGTAAATACTAACGGTTCACAAGCTCTCTCCAAATTCCTGCCTCTCGTGCACGTCCGCGTGCTGCCGCTGAGCTCTCCCGGTGAATATTGCGCAAATCATCTCTACAGAAGTGATGCGAACGCATCAAAACCTTCTCCGGCGCGCTCTTCTGCAAAGCGGCACCAGCTGAGCGTGCGGCAGCGTTATTTAAAAATATTCTTGGAAGGAATAAATCATGGGCTCTATCAATCCGTCCCGAGGTCAGGGTGAGGACGCAGCTGGAGCGGTGTTTGCAGGGGCTACGGCGACTTCTTTTGGCTGTCTTGGAGGAGCTGGAAACAGCCCGGAGTTTGTGTTGCTATTATTTATTATTTTATTAAGAACTCCAGAGATATTGCTTCCTCGGAGAGGTGGATGGATAAAACGATGCTTAGAAGTGCCCTTAAATTAATTAATGTAGCTGTAACAACTTTATTACAGAAACAGCGAGCGAAAGGCTGATACGTACCGTTGCTTATCACGGAACACTTCAGCTACAGCTGTAATTGTTTATGTGAGCATCAATCTTTCCTGCAGGTTTGGACTTGGTTCAATTCTGCAGAACCTTTACTTCCCTGCAGTTTTTTGTTGGGTATTTTATTATTATTTTTTTTCCTATCCCTACCATTAACTAACCTGGAGAAGGCTGACAAACTCTCCCCTCTCACCCGCTGCGTTTGGCACAAACCAGTGGTCGTCCCGCACACCGACTGTCAGCAGGGCGGGTCCAGGACGCGATTTCCTAGGAAAAAATATTCAAGCATTTGCAAGAAAAATAATTTTGATTAGGTTTGATGTTCGAGTGAATGGCCTTGAGTAGATGGAAGAAGGCAAAGAAGCATTAAACACAGTGCTAGGATGGTAGGCAGCAGGCCAATAAGATTAGCCGTTGTATTTGGCCGACATATCCACTCGAAGGTTAGAGTCCTGGTCAAAACTGCGGCTGAGACGGGCTGGACACCCGCTAGCAACTTGGCAGAAAACTAGAAGTGGATAGGTGTAGTAACATGTAATATGTTTGATCTAAACCCGTTTTATTAATAAATTAATATTTATGATCAATGAGAGGCGCTTGCACTTCTTTGTCAGCACTCACCCCGCCGCAGCCACTTGTCATTATTAATTTACTGGTATCTGCATATTTTTAGAGCCTTGGTTTTTCTCCCCCTTGCACAATGCTTGTGCTGGAGATGGACCGATCGCTGTGCCTGCCTGGTGTCACGGGTTCGTGTGGTGGCACCGCGCCAGTGCCACAGGCTGTAGCCCAAGCCTCGGGGCAACTGCGCGTGCACAGTGCTCGGAGTCCCGTCTTTAACGGCTTCTTTGCTGGCTGAGTGATGACCAGCACTGGGTCCACACTCACGAGACCCTTTGGAGTCAGGGTGCGTGCTGGTGAGCACCACTGCAGGAACGGGTGCCGGAGCGGGTGACATTCCCCAGCACTGCCGTTATCCCAGGGTACCGCCCATCTGTGTAGCCATCTCCTTGGCACCTTGGCATGCTTCCTGGCTTTCCTTTGCTTCCTATTTTCCTGGCTCACCCACCAGACCCGTTGTGCTCGATGTTACCTCCACAGCATCTCTGGCCTGGCCTTCCTGGCCACACCTCTTCCCTTGGCGGTGTCCAGGGTCAGTAGGAAACTTCTGGACCAGCTCCATGGGCTTTTGTCGGGTGCTGGCTGCTTTTTCCCCACCACGTTTTCAGCCCTGGTTTGACCACTTCTCGGGGTACTTCAGTGGCCACTTCTTGTGGGCTTACGACCAGCTGTGTGCCCGACGGCTCCCAGTACAGAGGCTCATCCTCAGCTTTGTATCCTCCATCCTGCTGAGTAGGTCTGGAGGGCTGAGGCTGGTGGGATCTGCGTATTGCACAGCTCTTCTCAAGCAGTGCACAAACATTGAAGAAAAAGTGTTATTTAACTTTTTACAGCACCCTATGCTTTTTGCTCTGTAATGATATTTCTTCATTGCCTCCATTTATTCTCATCAAACCGATCCTGAAGGAGAGCGCTGGGATGGAGCGGGGGCTGCCTGCAGCGCCAGCCGGCCGCATTCCTGGTGCTGCAGCTCCATCTAGCCACAGACACGGGTGGGAGGGGAAGCGGCCCTGCAGGGGCCCGGCCTGGGCTCAGAGTCCTATGCCAGCTGGGATGTGGGATGCAGCGGGATGCGGCAGGATGCGATGGGACGTGGGACGCTGCGGGACATGGGATGCTGCGTGATATGGGGCGCAATGGGATGCGGGATGCCGTGGGACGGGGCCATGGGGTCCCAGCGCATCCTCAGCCACCAGCCGGCTTTCCCCTCCCCGCAGTCACAGCGATCTCATCGCCCACTTCTCGTTGAATACAAGTTGCTGGAATTAGGCCATATCTCCTTTTTGTTTTCCTTTTCCAAGTTTATGGAAGTTTTCTGAAATACCAAGCTGTGAGAAAGCTGCGCGATGTCGCACACTTGGGTAGGCACAGAAACAAGCTGCTGGATCTTTTTTATCCCCTAATGTTACAGATTTTTAGAAAGAGTTTCTTCCAGACTGTGAAGAGAGAAATTAAGAAGCCCTTCTCATCTGCATCAGAAATGCACAGGCACCGAGTGTTGGCAGGGGCTGCAAAAGTCGTTACCACTGATCGCTTTTTTTGCAGCAATGTAATTAGCGTGTTTAGCAGATCACTGCAAGATTTAAATTCAAAATTGTATTGGGTGCTGCTACCGTGCCGGAGTAAAGGACAATTTAACCCCCGGTCCCTCCATGCTGGCATTTTCCCCCACCAGCTCCCGCTCCCTGGGTCTGGCTCTGAATTTCTTTTGCTCGTTGGAATAAACATGTAAACAATCTACTCTGTAAGGCGCTGTGAAACTTTCTATACGTTAAATGATGTAATTCAGTTTAAATATCAGTTCATTATCTGTTGCTCAGTAATATCTTTATCACTGGCATCTGATGGGAGCTGATTACGATGAGTTGCAGCTCACTCTTATTAATTGCCGTTGATTAACGCGGTTTGGTGTTACAGATCCCTGTTCTCTGCCACTCGATTTTGCTGGTTTTCAGCAGCTCTGAATCCAAGGTACGTGGGGAAATACCTCCCTCTAGTGCCAACGGCCGCATTTCTTTGTGGAATCAAACACGGGGTCTTCGACGGTGCCCAGGCTTCTTGGGTCTGATCTGGAGAGCGCTGAGATTGTTTTTGATGCTATCTTCTCAGGCTGGGCCCGTACAGCCCGTCCTGCAAGGGCAATGCCACCAACTTGAAAGGCCAAGGGCAGCAAAGGGAAAGGGGATACATACGGAGAGAGTTATTGGAGATTAGCGTTGCATGTCAAGGAATGAGAAATACAGGACACCAGAGTGGATCTGGAGGGAGAGAACTGGTGTTCTGTTTCAGGCAGTCGGAATCACAATTTAACGTTTTCCCAAACTGGTCACTTCTCCAAGTAACTTAAGGAACCGGCTGGGAGGAAACACAGGACTTTCCCAAGAGCTCATTCCGGCCAAGGGGGAACTGGTGGCACCGGGGATGGATGGGCTGCTGGCATCTCTGCCCGTGGAAACCCTCAGGCAGCAAAGCGTTAGGTCTGCCGCTCGGCAGCCCTCCCAGAAAACGAGGAGCCACTCCTCAGCGGGATGCACGCATCCTGTGCTTGCTCACACCCCTGCCCAGTTCTCCGTTGAGCAAAGCCCTCAGACAATAACCACCCCAGATCGTGCCAGTCCAGCCTGCTGGGCTGGGCGTACGAAAACCCTGCGGCGAAAACTGTGGGCGCTGCACGTCTTAAACTTGAAACGGCTTACGAACTTTTGGTATGTTCGTTAAAAAAGTTCTAATATAAGTGGGAGTTAGGGAAAAAAAGGGAAGGGGATGATTGTAGATGACTGTAGAGTGACTCTTGCCTGTCATTAATTTCCAAAGTTATTTCTTACACAGGATGAAAATGCTTGCTATGTTAGCACTCTAAGTGAAGTGTCTCAAATGTGCATTTAATTTGGATTTAATAACACCATTTTTCCTTCCGAAAACTCAGTCAATTATTGAAAGCATTTCTTGAGGTTTAGCAATTATTTAAGAGGTGCATTTACAGTAAAGTGATTAACTCAAATGGCATGTTCATGGAAATAGTACATTTAAAACAAATTTAAATATTTGTTAGCAGAAGAAAATATTTTATACTGCTATAATTTGGTCTTCGCAATCATTGTCTCTAAAACTTTTTAGTACCGTTTAGCAACCTGATGGAGAATTTTCTAGACCCTTGGGAAAAAGGCTTTTGGGGATATAATAGCAATAAATGCTTTTATATGTGACACAAGTAATACAGAATTAGGAAAAAAAAACCAAACGTGATTGGCTCCAACTATAACCAGCTGTCCTCAGCTTCTTTCTAAATTGTTAGGTTTTTTTCCTTATAGGAAAAAAAAAAAAAATCAATTAAATGAGAAAAGATGAAGAAAAGGTAGAGAAAAAAAAACAACCAAGAAAAATCTCAATAATTAGTTTTACAACTATTGGACACTCATGAGCAGACGATGACCCTTTTTCTGAATGGTCATTTCCTTTTATCTTCTTTCTGCCATTTTCCCAGTGTAGGAGACAAGGCCTGGGTTGAGCAGAAAAGTTGCTACATTTTCCTAAAATCTCTGTGTCCATTCCTTTGGAGGCCTGCGGCCGAGAGCCCCACTCTCTCTCGAGCGCTTGCCGGAGGGGCGGCCCCGGCCTGACCGGGGAGGGGGCCCACTGAGAGCCCCTGGGTTTATTCCTCTGGTTTTGGGGTTCAACCTTCCTTTGTGTTTGCTCTGTGCCATCACGAGTTCTCCTTCGTCACGGGTGGGGTTCAGGCTCCTCCAGAGAGCCGCCTGCATGGAAACAGAGCGGGCAGAAGCGGTGCAATCCCATTTTTGAGCTGAGGCGCTGGAAGAGCCGTTAGCAGGAGGCCAGCGTGCCCTGAGCGAGGAGGACGGCAGGAGGGGAGGCCGGCTGTGGTAAAGCAGGCATGAAACGACCTATTAGGGAGATTAAAATCAACCCACTTCAGCACAATGGGTGTCGTTACAGCATTACATTCATTGGGCTTTACATTTATTATTAACAGAGATATTTCTCATTACTGCCTGCAGTCCTAAATGAATTTCTCTCTTTTATCCTTTTAATTCCGGCATGCCTTCTCTTATGGTGTCTTCTGCTGATTTAAAACAAAAACCTCTTGCTGACAGAATTAAAACAGGTGTCTCAAATTGCCCCCAAAATTACCTCCATTGGTGCAGAGAGGGACACTGAGTTCCCAGTTGAGCTTTTAAGGAAAGTACCAAGCTGCAGCTGAAACCATCGTGGTCCAGCGGTGGGGCCAGCTGCAGAACTCAGATGTGCCCGTGGGACGAGTGGACGAGGAACCCAGCACTGCCTTAGCAAGGAGGGTTGGGACATCACAGATGGCAGACGTTGACTCGAAAGTAATGTTGGGATGTCACGGATGGCAGACGTTGACTTTAAAGGATGGTTGGGATGTCATGGATGGCAGACATTGACCTGAAAGGAGGGCTGGGATGTCACAGATAACAGGTGTTGACTTTAAAGGAGGGTTGGGATATCATGGACAGCAGACGTTGACTTGAAAGTGTGAGGCGTCTGTGAGGACTGACTCCCAGGAGCTGTAGGACAAAGCAAACCTGGGACTGAGGGCCCACAGGAGGCTGCCTGTCAGAAAGTACAAAGGGTTTTCAACCCAGAGGGACTGGTGTTAAATGTAGATAAGCCTCAGTGCAGCCCTGTGTTGGACCTTGAGAGGATGCGGCACTGAGGGAGCGGATGGGGCACTGGGGACGGCCGTGCCCACCAAACCACCATGGCCAGTCCTCTCCATCACCCCGAGCCTCCCCAGAGCCAGCTCCTCTCCACCAAAAACCCAGCCAAGCCTGTTGTATCAGCTCTGTCCCTGCTGTCAGCAGCCCTGAGGGTATCTGGTGATTCCTAAGGGAAGAAATATTCATAAAATAATTTTTTTTCTCCATTCTCACAGCTATGGCACAGCATTGCAGGTACCTCAGCGCACACACGTGAGCCGTTCTTATGCTGTCCTGTGTGCTAAAGACCGACGCTGTGTCAGGCAGCGGGAGCAGCACGCGGCTCTGCATCTTGGTTCTGCTGCCCACGCTGCTTCCCTGCCCTTGTTCCACAGAAATGACCGTGGGTTGGGGGTTGCTGCTGCTGGGAGCTCACTCATCCGTTCAACTGGCAGTGACTAATTACAGAAGCAGCACAAGCAGAGTTGGAAAGAGTTCCTTACCCTGTTTGAGGGTTCATTGGAAAATACTGAATTATTCACCCAGGGCTGGGTAGTTGCACCTGTAATACCCAGCAGCTTGATCCCAAAAGGCTTTTTTTTTTTTTTCTTTTTCCGAATGCTGTGTCTCATAGCAGAAATGTGTAACGGGTTCACTGGGGATAACCTGCGCAGGACTTTCCAGCCTGGAAGCAGACAGTGTTGTTAGCTTTCTGGGAATGGGGTAGGTGCCACAAAATATCCTCTGTGGTGGCTCTGGAGCCTGTGGGGCTGGTGACAACCCCAAGCCCCTGCGGCAGCCCCGGGAAGATGGACTTTCCGAAACGCTCATGGGCTGTTGTGTGGCCCCAGGGTGCCTTCAGAGCCCAGCGAGTGCGGACACGTCTGCTCGCACGGAGCTGGAAGGAAAAGGCATTCAGTGAGGGCGAGGACCCCCGAGCTCCCTTGGGGCGATGTTGGAGCATCTCTGGCTTCACCGGCCACCGATGCTGAGCCAACCTCGGGTCCAGCCGTGCGCCTTGGCCCCGTGTGAGGGCTGCTGCCCACCCCCATGCCTCTGCCCATGGGGCAGGAGACCTTCCTGGGGGCCTGGCTGGCTGTCCCTCACCTGCTGATGGGGACAGCGGGGCCAGGGTGTCCCCCCATGGAAACCCACTGAGGGGAGCTCTAACCACAGCGATAAACCCTGAGCTGGGAAGGGATTATTTTTATTATTTTTTTTTGTCTGCATTTTTTATATATTTGGATTAATATTTTAGTCTTTAGAAGACTCTGCAAATTATGTCAATATTTGCACAGCTAATATTTCAAGAAATCTTGGGTTGTGTTTCCTTGTTTGTTTTGTTTTCCCCTCTCTCTTTCAGCATAGGATTTAAAGACGATGCCGTTTGGGAGTTTTCAACTTTATGTGAACAATAAAGCAGCAAATCTCAAGGATGATCCTATCTGAGGCTCCCCACAGCAGAGGCGACATACAGTTCCAATAGTTTCACTCACCAATATTTAGGCTGTAACCCTACAAACGTCACCCTCGTGATTTCCCATCCACCACCCTGCAGAGGGAAGGGCGCTGGGTTGGGCTGCGGAGGGGCTCCCGGGTGGGGATACCTTCTCCTTGGGGCATCGCTCGTGGAGCTCCTCTCCTCGCACAGAGCAGGAGCGCGCCTCCGCCGTTACGGGGCAGGAAGGTCTTTCCTTCTGGTCGGGGTTTGGTTGCAATGGGCTGTTTATTTACATTTATTATGTGTGGTACCCAGAACAAGACGCAGCTCAGTGTCTGGTGTTAGAAAAGAAAAAGGCTTCCTATATAGTTTCAAGGTGACACTGGAAACTTTCCCAACGTATTAGAAGTGTGTGTAGGAAGAAACAGAACAAAGTCTGCCTGTTCATAAGCTCTGGCTGACCACGAAGAACTGTGTCGTGTTTAAAAAATCCTGTTCTTCCCCCAGTGAGTCATGAGAGCTCTCGATATGCATGGAAACATTTCTAAGAAGGTTCAGGTTTTGAAACTGGTTAAGTGTAACCATGCTGGCATGTGAGCTGCTCAGAGTCAGAAATGCTGTGCTGTAGGGCTTTCATTTTTGCTTTACATGCTTATTTTTAGAGAGCAATTTAGAAACAGTGTTGGTTTTATGCTGGTTTCACAGCGTTTTTCAGAGGATGCTTCTCCAGGTCTGCCCCAGCGCACACCACGGCACTGCACCACGGCCCCCATGCTGGGGTGCAGGGACCCTGGCTCCTGGCATCCCCTGCAGCCACCCTGGCCCCTCCTCGGCAGTGAAGCACCAGCCCCTCACAGCATTTTGGGCACCAGATTTATTTTCCCTGCTCCAGCTGGCCGCTGGATGCTTTGTCCCGCTAGCCAGGGTCAAGGCAGTGCAGGCTCATTCCAACTGGGAACTGGTTAGCCTGACCTCTGAGAGCAGGAAAGATGATTAAAATCAACGGAGAGCAGAAACCTGACCCTAGGGTTCCTCAAACACCATTTTCTCTTGTGTTGTGATGAGCCAGTGTGCATCCTGCAGACCCTGCACGTATGTGGGTTTTGAATTTACTTTCTCCATCATTTATGTAAATCTTCGGTGTCGGTCCTTGTACTGTTTTGCAAAACCCTTGTCACCTCGCTGCCTGGAGAGCCTGATCCTGCCTGGCAGCATCTCTCCTGCCAAAGGGCTTGCTGAGGTTGGGAACGGAGAGAACCAACACCTCAAATTCCCCAAAACCTCAACATTCCCTTTGAGACATTTCCCGGTCCCAAAGCAAAGGTACCAGCTCATCGCAGGTGTCTACAAAAGCAAAGAGAGAGACCATCCCGTTGCAGCAGCAAGGAGAGGAGCAACGCTGGGGCTGCTACAGGCTCAGCCTCTTCGCTTACCTGGTACTAGAAACTGAACTGCGTCCCTGAATGTCTCCATCTCCTACTTAAGTAATCAACAGGCAAATCTGCGCGTTGTTGGTTGAGAAGGAGATTACGGGCGCCACGTTGCTGCCAGCGCAGAGCCCTGGGGTTGCTTGCCAGTATCTTTGTAGGTAACCAGGCATGGGATTAACCTGTGATAACACAGCCGGGCTCAAGGGATAATAATTTATAGATTTGCTCTGAATGTTAGCAATTTGAACAGTCTGCAAAACAGCAGAACTCAACCTGTTTAGGGAAGGTTTCAGAAGGTGCTTGGAAAGGACAACTACGAAACGTACATAAAAGAGGATTAAGGAGGCATCCCAAGAGAACTCCATTTCAGAGGTCTCCCCTGGCTGGCGTTCCGTGACGCGTCCTTGCAGGGTGACTTCTGGCCCCTCGCAGGGCTGGCACGGCCGCAAGCGCCCGCGTTCCCAGCTGGGTGTTGAAATGGCTCGGGAACACGTGCAATAAATAGCACATATTGAGGCACCCCCTGCTACGCTGCAGTCAGTATCAGAGCCCGGTGTGAAGTCCTCCCACCCGGTTTCAGACTCCATAGCAGCCCAGGGCTGCCCACACACATTTTTTAATAAAGATATATTGATAAACATAAAGGAAAGGGTATTAAGGGTCCAGAAGAAGCTAGAGTAGATTAAGAAATGCCACGCTAAAGTTATCTGTGCAACCCCTTGTACGTACAGGGCTTGGCACCAGCTGCCGCTCCAGGCTCTCCCGTTATCTTTCCGGCTGCCGTACCCGCTGGTCGGCACAAAGCGGCACAGAGATAAGCGGCCAGGTCCTTCACACGGAGGACATCTTCCCGTCAGCGCTTGGCTGGCGTCAGGTGATCTCTCGTGGCCTTCAGGTTACTGGGAGAAGGGGATGGGAAGTAAGAAAACGGCCCATTTCTTGGGGGAACCCCCTGCACCCTTTCCAGAGGGTCCGGCGCAGGCGCGGATGGCCGAGCAGGTTGCAGTACCAGAGGAAGGGGCTTCTGCTGTCAGGTTGGGCAGCCAGAGCCCCCAGAGCTGCAGGGGAGTGAAACAGGACTGGGAGTTACTGTGCCAGCTCCACGGGCTGGAAATCTGGTTGAGACCTTCTTGACCCCCTAAATGTTATTGATGTTCATAGCTGAAAATTCAATTTATTCTGGTGGAACAGCTTAAAAATGGCATGTTCTTTTCTCTAGTCCAGAGGGTTTTTGCATTACTCATTTTACAGGGACATATTTTACAAAAAAGCTAGAAAAGTTTTGGTTCTCTGAGGACCAAATTTTGCTTCCAGCTTTCCTTGGCTCTCGCTAGGTTTGGCCAGAACAAGGATCTCTGTTCTCCCCGGGACCGGTCTAAGGGGTAGAAGTTACCTTCAAATCCTTACCCTTATTGCAGGTAATGCCTTTCTTGTAGGGCTCACTTTTAATTTTAAATTTTGAATTTCTGTTTTAAATTTGGAGGCGGTTATTCTCTTGAGTCAGGAGTGCTTCATCATCAGTCAGCAGAAACAAAACTCGGTACAGCAAGAACAGCTGAGTCTGTCTCCCCATCCCCGGAGCGCCGCATTGCCGGGTCAGAGGGAAAGCAGCGTGGGCAAAAGCCGCCACCCTGAACGAGGAATTTTCCACTTGAAGTGCCTTGTTTCTAAGGGCATGGTTTGGCTGTGGAGTACTTGCATTATCTCATGTTAAAGATGGATTTTTATTTCATTAATTTTGATGGGAATTGCACCAGGCTCTGCAGAAGCTGGAGCTGCCCTTTTGCATCTTCTGCCTTTTCTGGTAACGCACTTGTAATTAAGCCTTATCTAAACTGCTCAAGAGCAGTTCTCAAAATTATTTGCAGGGCATCACATGTTTCCTTAGGGGCTATTTTTGTCGTTGGTATCCGTGTACAAGCCATTTTCTGCTCCGTGTGCGGTCCGTAGCCAGGGTGACCCAGCTGGGGACAGGGACACAGTGGCCATGCTGAGAACATTCAACGTGAAGCCCAGGACACTTCCCCAAAGGCCTGGCAGGAGCGGTGCCAGCTGGGGCGTAACCGGCCAGCAATCCCAGCTAAGGAAGGGCTAAGAAAGGAGATTTTATTTCTTTGCGGCCATTTCTTCCACTCAGGAGCCATGTCCAAATCCCGTTACTGGAACAGCAGCACGAGAGCAGTCACCCTCAGTTACAGCTTCACTTTCCCTAATCTTTCGTGGCCTTCCAAGTGACCTTTGCAAATCAATTTTTATGCAGAATAGCCTCTTTACCTTTTCTGTCCTGCCGCCATGACCCTGCAGACGGCACTCAGCCTGGCAAAGGGGCGGCTCTGGCTCTTGGTCGCCCTTTTCTGGGGACCCGAAAGGCACGGTGCTGGGCGGACGGTGTGATCCCCCTCACCGCATCGGCCCCTTCACCCCAGAAATGCTGGGCTGCCCCTTAGACAGCTAGTCTTGTCTCAGAGGTCATATTAAGGTTGCTCCTTTCATTGAAAACTAGTTTTAATTAAAGTGTTAATGTAAAGTAAGAAAAAAATCCCCAGAGACCAGTTGCCTAGTTAGTTGTATAACTCCATCCCAACCTGCCTACCCAAGGGTACATCCCCATCCCACTGCAGTTCACAGAAATTCCTGGGAGGTTTAGGTTGGATATCAGGAAACACTTCTTTCCAGAAAGAGTGGTCAGGCCCTGGAACAGGCTGCCCAGGACAGTGGTGGAGTCACCACCCTGGAGGTGTTCAAACAACATGTAGACGTGGCACTGCAGGACATGGTTTAGTGGACACGGTGGTGTTGGGTTGACAGTTGGACTTGATGATCTTGGAGATTCCTTAAAGATTCTTGATTCTATGGTGGAAAAATGACAGGAGTCAGCTTCCCAAAGACATTGAAGAGGTTTGCAGTGCTTTGGGGTGTGGAAGCTGGGCCAAGCAGATGGATTGTGGTTTGTCTGAGTCCTCTCCTGTTCAGCCCAAGGATGTACATGTACGGCCATCCCTCTGCCCGGGGACAGGGAGGGGAGCAGAGCCGGCGGCTCAACGCAGAGCTCTTCACCAAAACCCCAAATACTGTCATTCAAGGCTCTTTTGCAGTGTTGTAGTTTGCCAAATATACTTTTTCTATAGTGAGTTATATCGATGAATTTCATCTGACTGTGATTAAAATAACATTTCAAATGTGCTATACATAGACTTGTTTTTTTAGTTATTGACTGGAGCAGTGGTTTCACGGGGGGTTGGTGGAAGGATACTGGAGCTTCTGAACCCTCACCATGCACTCCCCGTTGGTTCCTGTGTCCATGCGTTCACCAAAGGGACCTCCCGGCCGGGCGCTGCCACACCACGCACGTGTAACGGCCAAGGCGTTGAGAAAGGCTCTGAAGGGGCTTTGGGCTGGGTTTGTCAGAGGGCACAGGCCAGTCTTTGTGGTGGGACGAACACCGCAGGGAGCTGTGCTTCGGTCGCTACAGAGAGGCCGTTTCAATAACAACTTTTCTGGGAAGGACAAAAGGGGCGGCAGCTCTTCATCTGTATTTATGATGCCGCAAACGTGTGGCAGATGGCACTGCTTTTGTGTCTTCACACTTTCAGCGATGTTTAATTACAGGCCTATAAATAGCTGGGTTTATGACTTATGGTCAGATGCTCTTTCATCATGGTAGGAAAATAAGTAATAACAAGCACATCCAGAGAATGGTTTGGTTTTTTTTTTCCCCTTCCTTTCAGGCAAGCAGTAAGCGTGACACAGAATTTTCAGAAATGGGGATTTTTGCCAAATTTCTTCTGCACTCTTCTCTTCTCCAGCCACCCAAAAGGATTTGATTACAGTGGAAGGTTCGTACGCCAACCAGAAAAATTATTACACAGAAAAATTCTGGGTTTGATGAGATAATAGCTGGGCCTGTGCACCCTTGGGTCTTACCTGAAGATAATCTGTGTGGCAAAGCAAGAACAGGCTGGATATAAATCTAGTGCTTTGTTTGTAAAACGCCACTGAAGACTTCCCTGGTCTGCCTTCGCTCTGTAAAAGAATGGATAAATTTCTTATTGCCTGATCCCGTTAAATCTCATTCAAATGAACCCAGCAGCTTGGCTTTTGTCAGTGAAAATTGCAGCCTCCTCGCTATAATACAATTTTGAAGGAAAATCATAATTGATAGCTTCTGCATGCTCACAGCCGTGTGGAAAATGTTTTTTTTTTCTCAGAGAAAAAACCCTGGGACAGGAAAGAGCAAGAGGGTGGAAGCGGATCTCCCAGTCAGGAGTGGGCAGAGGGCAATCAGCCCCAGAACACCTCCTGCTTTGCTCTTCCTCCTCTGCCATCTGAAGATCAAATAACTGTAATTAGGGGCAATAACAGTCAAAGCAGCGTCTTCTCTGGAGACATCTCAGCTTTGTCAAAAATAATACTTGCGCTTCACGGGGAGGCTCATTGCGGCAGCAAACGCGAGGGTGCTGGGGCAGGTGGGGGCTGCCGGGGGCGATGCTGGAGAAGCGGGTTTGTGCGCTGTGAACACGCTGTTAGAGGTGAAACGAGCAGCGCTCGCACGAGGCACTTCACGAAGAAAATCAGCTGCTGGAATAAAAGCGACGTAATGCTTCTTTCTGAAAAAGCGGGGAGAAAGAAACAAGTTTAAGTTAAACGGGAAGCCAAATATAAAACTAATTTAAGCCCAACATTGAACTTTTCAAGCTGCTTATTTCTCATCGCTGTGTAAATCTGAGCGTTGTGTACAGCACGTGTAAGATCAGCTGTCCTGCTTCGGTGGCTACAGACCGGACCAAGCACACAATGCGTTGCACACCAAGGTTCCGGTGCAAACCAGGGGGTTGGTGGTCGTCCCAAAGGCGACGCTTTGGCTTCGCGTGTCCCTCGCGCTTTCCCGGACCAGAGCCTGACTGACACCTCGTGTTTCAGTGCAGGGTAACACGCGCTGAAAGTAGGAACAGGTAACGGTAGAGAGGGAGATGTGCAGTTTAATGGCAATGTCCTCTGAGCCATGAATGGCAACACACAATTTTTGAGATTTTATCTATGAGTTTACCCACGTTTATTGAGGTCTCAAAACCTGAAACAAAAATGATTGAGTTACAATTTCTAAGCAAGTTTAATTTTATATTCTGTGTTTCACTGCAGGTAGCCACAAAATGTTTCCCAGTGCGAAAGGAGGGCAGGGCAGGACTTAAGGAAGTGCGAAATGAGACTTTTCCCATTGAGCTCCTACCTGAGGCTCTGCTTCTCCACGGGCAAATATTGCCATGCAGCCTATTGTGTGCTCGTCTTTCAGTCCTCATCTACAAAACTGATGATAACCCACAGTGGAGAGAAGGTCATTACTGCTCAAGAGCGTTCAAGTTCTCAGTGATGAGTTGGTAGGAAAGATCACAGGAAAATAACGAATTCTCATACCAACTTGCGATGACACTGAATAAGGCACAGACCACGTGAAGATGATGTTCCTACAACATGCAATGCCTCGTGCTGCACATTCCACCGTATAAGGTGGATGAGAAATAACGAGGTCTCTAACGATGTCTTCTCAATGGCTGCTGTTGCAAACTGATGGGGTCTTCACAGGGCAAAGTGCGAGACCGTGGATTCTGCTAATAGCTTAGCAAAGCACAGTGCGTTGGCTTAATTTGTTGGTCAGACCGAGCCAATACTTGATTTGTAGATATTGACTGCAGAGTAATTACGCTAAATCCTTTGTCAGAAGCAGGAAGCTCTAATAGGAGGCTGTAATTATAAATTGTTGGCAGCTGGGTCTGACTTAGGGAGCCTCACCGACTCCGGAAGGATGATCTCCTCTTGCCCTACACGTCTGGTCTCCTTCCTGCAGTGGCCAGTATTGAAGATCCGTCCAATTGAGTGTCTTTATGATATTGACTCATTTATATTATTTT
>WHYT01016927.1:28477-74334 GCA_009806455.1 Tetrax tetrax
TTTTTTTTTTTTTTTTTTTTTTTTTTTTTTTTTTTTTTGGGTGATGTAGGTTTCTTACTGTCAATAATCACCTAGCAGCTGGTGCTTGGCTAGCTCAGTGACCATAATTTTCTGCACTTAGCTTCCTGTTCCGGAGAGAACCTCCTTCACTTTGGGTCTAGTACAGAGACGATGTGTTTATCAGAGCATTGCAAGAAATCATATGAATTACTCCACAGGGAGGAACAGCTGAAGATTCAAATATTATATTTAGTGAAGGTCTGGCTTGGATAGCAACCTGCAACTTAAAACTCCTAAATCTGTGTTTATGAGTGTTAAGTCTGTGTGATGGACCTAAGCCATCCCCCGGCAAGGTGTTGGCTTCGTTTCCACACCCATTGCCTCACTGGTACTTACTTAGCCAGTGCCCAGCACCCTTCCATTATGTCTTTGGTTTTTAGTGAACATGCACTAAAAAGTGGCAGTGTTGTGCTAAAATAAAACCCCTTTAAATGCCAGAGGTCTGCTCTGTGCCCCATTGGGTACCCAGCCTCTGATAACGTAGAAACAAGGAGGAAGGGTCGACTTCGACTGCCATCAGTACAAATTGCAAACTGGATTTCTTTTGTTCAGTTGCTAGCGGAGCGGCATGACCCGTTGGAAAGGCGGTGTTTGAGGATGAGCTTCAGCAGAAGACCACAGCTTGTGAGTATAATTATCTGTAGGGGGAAATAGAAATTGCTGAAAATTCTTGAAAGATAGGACAGCGACCATCAATATTTGATTTGATGAAATAAATTTATTTTCTGGAGTTTGTTACACATGAAAACTAACCAGAAGTTTATCTGCTTCCCCAATATTTTATTTCTTTTAAATAAGAAAAAAAAATTACAATGCCTTTTATAGAGTTATATTGCCCACCTCTTAGTGCTTGTCTTAGTCTATGGCAGCTCTAGCGCAGTTTGCGACCTCCACTTTGAAGACCGCTGCTCACACCCTGTCAGTACGTGGGCTGCTATTTTAGGTAGCACAGAGTGAATACTCAGCTCGATGTCATGTCAGCGTAGGACAGATCGAAACCAGAACAACCTTCACCAACAAGTGCATTGACGCAGCTCGGTGCTCGCCAAAGTGGGTGTTTGTCTGAATCAGCTGCGTAGAACAGCTGAGAGCCGGGAACAAAGGAAAAATGTAAAACATCTCTGTAGTGATTAAAGTGACTTTGAAATCTTAAAGTAGTCTCCTGCTAATTACAAGAAGCCACTAATTGCATTGGCCTCCAAACCTGTAACTCAGAGGGAGGAAGCACTGCAGGATGTGTCCAAGGCGGTACGAGCTAGAATATAGCGTTTATAGCTAAGGAAGCTGAAATGGAGCAGTAATAAATATAAATATATCAGATATACAAAGATGCGCTAGCCTCACGCACACACAGATAAGGAAAGTCTCGCTCTGCTGACCTCCTGCGCCGGCGGAAGCGCGAGTCGGGTGGATGCCCTGGGAAGCCCCGGCTCTCCAGGAGGTGTGGGTGCAGCCTGACACCCCAAACGCACCCGCCAAAGACGTCACACCCGCTCCCAAAGCACAGCAATTCCTAACAACGGAAGCTGCACGCTTTCTAAACGAGATAAAAACATTGCGAGCAAGATATAATTGAGTTACTGAAGAGTAAGGACACATAAAAAGAATTTCCAATATTTTCATGTAATTTCCCTGCGCCGCGGTATCAACGTGTCCTTCCCTAGGAAGGGAAAGGAACATGTTCTTCTCTAGGAAGACAAAGCAGAGAGGAGAACAGCAAGGACTTACGATGCTGAAATTCAGAGGTCAGGAGAACCTCAACTTCAACATGATAGAGAGGTGGGTTTAAAAATGATAGAGACCAAATGAAAAAGAAAACCAGCATTAATAGAATAAATAAATGTTAAAAATAAACTAAAAATAAATTTTAGAAAGAGATGTGGGGTTTTTTGAACTTGACATTTTAAGGTATCGTCTCTGCTGTACCATGGAGGGGAGATGACAAACTTGCCCTTCTCTGTACTTCTCTCCAGGTTTTGTAGCAGCTCACTATTGCCCAGTAGAGTTGAGCACAACGCAAGCGAGACAAGAAATTGCTGGCTGCTTGACAATACAAATGAACGCCCCAGCCATGAATCGACTTGGGAAGCAAATTTTGATACCAGATTGCACATTGAATTGACATACTAAATAAGCATTTAACAAATAATTACAACAGATAGCTGTTGCTGGTTTGCTCAATAGCATGAATTGTTAATAGCTGTATTATTTGCTGGAAAATTGATTGTGCTAAGCGTGTGCGGTGCAAGGAAAGGCACAAAGCTGGGGTGACCGGGGGTCGGTAGCGCAGCATACCGTGAGCAATGTGGCAGTCTAAAAAAATGCCGGTACCTAGGGGTGAAGGGTTCCTCGCTGGAAATGAAAGCAATCAAATCAAGGCAGGGGAAAGGAAGGTTGTGCGCAGCCAACTCATGCACTGCTGCTGTGTCGTCAGGCACCACACTCAGCAACGAATGTGCCTGTTAAGCAGCGTATCTGGGGAGGGAAAGGATGGCTAATGTGTGATGGCATCACGTAGATAACCATGGCTTATTCTCGCGTACAGAGGCTGGAAGATGAGTCGGTAGTGTTTAGAAGTGACATGTTGCTATCGCTGCATCTGCCAAGCCATCCCCGTCGTCGACTTCTGGCCTCTGCCCATCCTCTGCTTCTTGATCTCTTTCCAATGCAAAAGCACTTTAGTCTGATATTATATTTAGTACAACATATTTAATACAAAGATATTCGATCTAGATATTAAAAAGTTCTGTTATGCAGCAAAGCAATCTTGCTTTGACTGGGATTTGATTGGTTAGTGCTTTCCCCTAGAGAAATTCTATTAATCATCTTGTTAAAATAATTTGGAATGCTAATTGGTAACGTTTTCATATTTTGAAGGCACAGCCCAAACCTGCGTGTCTTGCTGTCCCTGCCGATGAGCTGATCTCTCTGGCTTGGCAGCATTTCAAGGGCAGGGTGTTTTGGTTAAAGAAAAACAGCCTGATTCTTTTTTTCCTAGAAAAATCAGACTTCTAATTGCTCTCAAAACTAATTACTAGGCTGGGTTTATCAGCATGGCCAGTTGACATTTCATCTATGGCTCTGGCTCCGGCTCTGACATTAACGACATCTCATGGAAATGCTGAAGTGCTTGTAAGAGATATTCCCGCTTATTAAACCATCTCCCTGATTTGCAGAGCCTGTTGTTGAAAACATGTATTCCCCCAATCAAAGATAAATGTATTTTACCTGCTTTATATGGCTCTGCTGCTAATCAAAATTAATCAGGACCAGATTTTTTATTAGGTTTTTTTTTTATTGTGGATAATATCAGCCTAAAGAGGAGACCCTAATCTTTAAGGTATGCATGTTCATTTCGCGCAGGCTTTAGGAGGGTTACCTTTAAACGTATATGGCTGGATTTTCCCCTGATTGTTTTAGCAACAGATTTGATAGATGTAGCACCTAAAAACTATGAGATGAGAACTGGAAACGTGTGTCTGACCCACTCACAGATGATGCACTCCCACTTCACAGGTGCCGGTAAGTTCAGTTGTGTGAATTCCCTCAGCGTCGTTGGATTGGGTGGGATCTGAGAGCGGGACGTTATTTTGTGGGTGTTAGCTTAAAGGAAAATTTCCAACGCATTCCAAAAGGCAAACTTAGAAGGATGCAAATCCCAGATGATGGCACCTACGACATTATGTGGTACGATGGTATGCTACGGTGTGATGGTACCTACCATCACATCAAGTGCAATTACAGAATGGAACATATTTCCTTGTGAAATGAAATAGACATTTTTTTTCCCCTGTAAACTTGAAAGTTCCCAGCAGGAAAGCAGCATGAAGCAGATGATGTGACAGCAGCTCTGTCTGGGTGAACCTCACCACTTATCCCGCCGATGGGAATGCAGAGCCTGCTTCCCACGAGGCACCTCAGCAGAAAAGAATTGCCCACAGCGGAGAGCACACGCCAGTTTCGGATATCATGGGGTTCCTTAGCAAGGGGAATCAATTTTTATTCAGTCATGCAGCAAGGTGGAGGAACCTTCAATGATTTCCTATGGTATAGCTGTTTCTCTCCTACTGTTTTCTGCCGTGGAGGAATTATCATATTGCGTGCTGGAGCCAGCAAATCTTGCAGCAGAATCATTAAAAGTGGAGTTGCTCCAAAAGAATTTGTGTCACCTGATCTAATTATGTGGTCAGGGCCCATTTAAAAAACACATATCTAATTTTTCCGGTGAAATGAAACATAATTTTTTTGTTTGAGTTGGAATTGTCTGGGTTTGGAGTACATTTTGTTGTACTAATCAAATCTAAACTAAATCTACAGGGATTCTTTCTAAGTATCTGATTTTATTGCTCCTAAAATATTTTTTATTTTACTAAGACATGTTCTGATTTTAAAAATAATCAGGTTTTGAGAATTTTTTTTCTTTCTCTGGCGACATAGCTGGGTGGCAGTTCCGTTTTCTACTAATCACTAAGTCCACCAGCATCATGCATAAAATGCAAACAGAAAATAGAAATAGTCCTTATATATACATATAAATTATTATATCTATATAATAAATAGAGATATATGCACATATCCCTCAGTTTAGCCGTGTAGAGGGATATCTAAATAGCAGAAGATGAAGCAGCATTGTCACGGCAGTGTTGCGTTACGTGGGATTTGGGAACTCCTATCTCCTGGTGTCTGGCAGCTCCTGGTAACTGCTAAAGCTATCTCTGGCAGCTGTCATCCGGAGATCTTGGTGGGGCTGACCACTAAATCCCTTTTGGGAATGAGAACAATACCTGAAGCAATGTATCTTTGATTGTTAATTACTATAGAATGGCTTAGGTTGGAAGAGGCCTTTGACGAGGCTGCGACGGGCCCAGCGCCTCCTGGCAGGGTGATGCTCCATGCAGGATGTCCCCCTCTTCCACGACCTGTCGGAGTCGTGCATTCCAGACTAGCAAGCCTTGGAAAGGTTTGAGGGTAACAGAGAAGTGAAATACAGCATGTGTCAAGAGTTTAATTAAACAGGGAATGATGCAAAGTCCCTCAGTTCATTTAAACAGTAACTCAAGGGGGTCTTCTCTTACAACAGGTAATTCTAAAAACATTTCCTTTATGTATTCCAACGGAAAAAAATGAGTGTACCCATCTATCACCTGGTTAATATGAAGGTTTGTAATAAATATGAACAAGTAATTACCAGGGTGAAACATGATTGATATCTTCTCGACTCTTTAATCATAAAAATGAGTCTTTCAGAAATCAATCTTGCTAGGTGCTTCAAAGCAGAAATATCTCAAAATGTTAATTACCTCACTCTAGTTTAAAAATATCTGTACAGTACAATTACAAGCCTGAAGACGAAAGAATGGCATCCGCTAAACAAAAACCCAGCAGCGCACGCATTAGCCAACCTTGTTTGTAGCAGCTCGGATCAGGGGCAGCAAACGTGCTGGGTTTAAAGGGGATAAAATGCTTTTCTGAACGCAGACTTCAACTTCACAGCGACTAGTGATCTGCAGTGTGCCCTTCAGCTCCTAAAAATGGAGAGCAACAGTGAAGGTCGTCGTTAAGCTGGCTAGGAAGCCAATGACTCCACACCCTTTCTGCTTTGCTGCCAACCACCCCAAGCCAAGCTCAGGGAGTCAGGGACGGGATTAAGCGTCCCGTGCTGCCAGCCCGGCCCTGGGATCCCACAGAGCAGAGACGTCCTAGAAGCACGCTTTGATCCCAAATCATGGCTGAGGTATGCTTTTTGGCCATCTCCTTTTTAATTTATTTATTTTTTTAAAATTAAAAGTTTTCGGTTTTGTACTTCTTCCCTAGTAAGACATATTCAAGATAAATTTAAATACAAGTGTATAAATGCTTTACATGGATCACAATGAAGAATTGCACACACAGTTATTTTGCCAAAAAATTATACCTGGATTATTTTTCGCCCTCAGTGAAAAAAGATGGCTGTATAAAAAATGTGGAAGTCCTGAACTGTGACTTGCAGAATGCTAATATTAAGTATACATGGTATACCACACCACACTATCCCCTCTGCTTGCTTTATTGCAAAAAGGCGACATGGCAAAGGCCAGCTGTCAAACACTTTTGCAAGCTGGACCCCTGAACTCGGTACCCGGAGCCCTGCTCCTGCTCCGTTTTGTTTGCTAACACTGTGTTTACACGGCCACTTTTTAAGCTCTTGTAGCATGGGCTGTCACAGACCAGAGTGAATTTTGCAAATCCTGGGGAAACAGAGCATCGATCTCTTCTGGGGATGCTTGCTGCCTTCCTTCTTTATTGCCGTTATGATTAAATGCTTTAAGAGGTCTATTTTTCCTATTACTCAGTTAACAGAAACCATAAAGTCTATTTTAAATTACACTATTATCTACTTCTTTTACTCTTGTCTGGAGAATAAATGAATGCTTTCATGTCGCAGACGTAAATTAAAAATTTCACTGCGTCTTCCCAAACACTGTCTGATTTCTGTTTCCAGCCTCCTCAGTGCTCAGCGCTGGAACCTGACGCGTGTCTAACACACCTCCTCGACGTCATTATGGCCCAGGGAAATCCATCTCCGGCATCTGTGTCACCAATCCTCAGAGATGCTGCTGGAAAAGGAAAATTTTGCTGTGCAGAGCTGCGGCAGGGGCCCTTTTGGCAAGGCGCACCTCGAAGCCGTGCCAGCGTCCTTCAGGTTCATTGCTCAGCCACAGCAGCGCCCAGATTTTGCCATTTCTCCATCCCAGCAGAAATCTCTCTATTAGCAGCTTTAACCAGCTGAACCTTTCTTTTATGTTCTTTTCCTCCCCGTTTTGGAGCAGAGAAAGGCTAATTGAAGTTGGCTCCAACTGCAGCTGGCTGGTGCTGGAATTCGGGGCGGCTGCCGTGGTCGCTGGCGGAGCCGTGGGCACCCAGCCGTCCCCCGTCCCTGCTCCCGGCTGGTCCCTACCTCTCTGTGCCACCACAGGGCCAAGTGTCCCCTGCCCCGGAGGTCCTGTGGTGACACCAGCCTCAGCAGGAGCTGCTGCAATGCCACCAGGCACAGCAGCGTCCTCGCCAGGGATGTGCGAGCTTGAAAACATTCCTTCTAGCACCTGCAGACAGGGGATCCACGCATTGTTGAATCAATCACACAGCTATTTCCCGAATGACCTTAAAAGAAATGATATTTTGCACTTCTGGCTGGAAGCTGCAGCATCCCATGTGGGAATAAACCAGCTCCAGTCTGCAGCAGAGGAGCAGAAGGGAGTGGGGGTCTCTGGTGGGGAAACTGGAGCCGCAACTCAGCCCTGCGGAGCTTTGGTGGGCATCCCTGAAAACATTGTCGTACACATTACTGCCACAAAATAACAACAAATCCTGTCATTACACCTCTGGCGTGGAAGAGGAGTGAGTGTGATACTGGTACCATAGCCAGGGCTGGTGGAAGGGGCTGGGGTCGGGGACTCGTTTCATCCCTGAACCCCTTGAGTTGTTGCTTGGCCTCCATTTGCATCGGAGCAAAGAGTGCCCAGCGCGACCCTCCATGGCACACACCAACAAACGGCAACCGGGGAGCCCCATCCCCGGGCAGAGCCGTGCCAGCGGGGGCTGCAGGTCCAGGGACCACCCAGCCTGGCAGCCAGTCTGGTGCAGGAGGGAGCCCAGCAACCCCCGGGCTGGGCCGATGGACCTGATGGGTCCAGAGGAGGTGACAGATGTGGTGGCTCCCATCTGGAAACCGCTCAGCTTCAGGGGCCGTGCTTTGGGGTTTTGAGCTGGCAGCTCAGGCGTCACGAAGGGAACGGGGCTATATTTAGAGCTATGAATAATTCTGCGTTACCAACGGAAGAAGATGTCGTGCGAGACCCGCACAGAAAGGCACTCTGTGTGCGAGTACTTTCCTCCACTTGGGTGTTGGGTTTCCTTTGGGAAACAGGACTTCTATTCATTTTTGCATGATTCATCCATATGCAAAAAAACCTCTATAAAGGTAAAAACCTCTTATTCTCATACATAGCTAATGAGCAGAGAAGTTATAAATACCTCATGATATTTAGATATTTCGTACATTCATGGCTTAGCACTTCTTAGTCTTGCGTTTTTCTCCTTCAAGTCTTATCTCAGCCATTTCCCCGGGAGTACAAGGGCTGTGCTTGGAAAGCATGAATGTACTTAATTTATAAGACATCAGCTAAAAAAATATCACTCAGGATTGCCGGGGAGAGTTGTTTAATTTGTGTATCAAAACTAAAGAATTGAAATGAGAGGTATGATGACTTCGCAGTTAATTCACTGAGAAATATTTTATGTAACGGAATGAAGTTATGGCCCGTCAGGAGAGAGATGTCAGGAGAGATTACAAGAGACTTGGCTAGCTAAATTCAACGTTGTCTGTCATTCATAAATCAGCTTCCCATGACAGAAGATGTATTTTGGGATTTCTCTTAGTTGTAAAAACGTAGGAATGGCATCATAAATCAGGCCACGGGTTCCTGGAGTCTGACTTGCCATGATCGCTTTGCACAGTGATGATTTGTTCTAGAAAACACTGAATGCAAACGATGTTCCCGTGGTGCCCGTGGAGACCTTGCACCCAGCCTCTCCCAAACCACTGCGCATGGGAACCAATGTGGCTCTGACCTTTCGGCCTTGAGAGATGTTGCCTGGTTTCGCTTAGTGAAAATAAAAAGTTTTAAGGAATCTCTCCCCACGGCCCATTGTTCTGGTTTCAATTTTTCACACTGATAGTATCCTCATGCCTAGCACAGACAGGAAAGGGTTACTGCTCATTAGCTAATTAGCTGATTAGCTGAAATGCTAATTAGGAGCACATGGCCCTCTTTAAATTCAGGCCCAGGAGTAGGAACTGCCCTGGAAGGGGCAGTGTGGGGCAGCTGGACTTGGTTCAGGCATCATCCTTGCTGCTGGCTTGGGGAGCAGGTAGGTGTGGGGTGCCTATGGGATGTGGGGGCATGGCAGTGGGGTTTTGGGAAGGGGCTTGGGTGGCTGGAGGTGGGGTCAGTTCTGCTTGGTGTGGCTTGGGAGTTGGGGGTGATAGTGAAGGTGCTGCAGGCCCTAGATCCACGCAAGGAGCTGACCCTCGTGGTGGCAGGGTGCCGTGTGGTCTCTTCTAAAGCTCTCTCCTTCTGGTTTGTCTAATGTTTGCGATGAAATCCTTCCAATGGCTTTTGGTTCTGAGAAGAAGTGCTGTGTGCCTCAGTGGTTCTGGGAAGCACTCGGGAGATGGAATCCTGCGTGTGAGGTTCTGTTAGAGCTATGAGAGCCTTGCAGTGTAGCTTCATGGCTTCACCACTGAGTTTGCAGACCTGCTTTGTAATGCAGTTAAATTCATTTTTTCGGTCATGATTTGGGTTATCTTGAACATGATTGGAGCTCTGCTGTGAACCGAGTTAACTCAGCTGACAACGCTCTGCTGTTGCAGAGGTGTTGGCAGGTTGGATGGGAGGTGAGGTGTGAGCGATGCGGATGGCCAGTGTCTGAGGGTGCTGGTGGAGGCTGAGTAACTTCTTGAGTGAGGGTGACATCCCATAGCTCTAGTCCTCTGGAGAGCAGGCAGGGCTGGAAATGGCTGTCCTGCCTGTGTCATGTTGGATGGAGCGCTCGTGGTCAGTGTTTGCTATGAGTCTGAGGGAAACAATGGTGGGAGGAAAGCCTGAGAGAGTGGAAGGTGCTGCCAAGGTAGTTCAGTCTTCTTATGTCAGGGAACATAAAATTGAACATTTCAGCTTTGTGAGGTTGTAGGTTTTGGGTTTTTTTCTTTGTATTTTCTTTAAAAACAAAAGGAAATTTCACAATTAACTTTTTTTTTTACTGTGTTCAAGTAAGTATCTGGGTGTGAAATACCCATCTATCTCAAGTTACACCCGTCTTGCAAGAGCTTAAATGTCCTTGGCCTCCTTTTCTTCCGAACCATGATGGAAGCTTTGCTCGCCCTAGAAACTCTTCATTTTAAGATGAGCAGGCTATGAGTGCAGCTCTGCTTCTGCAGCTGTGGTGCACGGGTCCCTTGTCTTTTTACTGAATTGGCACTGGGATATTTGAGCAGGATTACAGCAAGTGTTGCTTTCTTAGAAAGGCTTCTTTTTAAGGAAAATCTGTCAGAGCTGTGTAACTGCTGACAGGAACTCAGCTGGGGGGTGCTGCGGTTTGGGGAGGTGCGGATGGAGACCTGGGGGTAGAGCGGCTGCTGGAGGGGAGGCTATTCCAGTGCCATTCCCATGCCACCGGCCGTTCAGCTGCGGGATCTACTATGGGCTTGGTCTTGTCAGCACCTGACTGGAGTTAAAACTTTCAAGTAGAAACTTCCATGGCTGTAGAAACCCTACGGCGGCTTGGCTGGCTCCTCTCCTGTTGTGTGGACCAGGAGTGTGATGTGAAGGGTATGTTTATGGAAGCTTGAGCAGTTCCAACCCCTGGCACTGGATAAACACATTCGTTCGTACAACTTCCCCAACCTATATTAAAGAATTGCTTAACCCTCACACATATGGCTTTGGAAAAAAAAAAAAACCTGAAAAATCTCATTATTTTGTAGCATATGGAATCATTCCCATCAAAAATTACTTGTCTAGAATATTTGCTGAAATTTTCAGGTATAAGTGGAAAACATAATTACCAGCTTCGTGTTAAAAAAATGAAAACACTGTTTAGGCTAGAGGAGAGTCAATCTGTTGAAGTACATTTCAATCTCCATCTGATGCGAAGTAGCTATCTGCATTGCAGATAAAGCCATATTTGCATGCAGACCTGGATGTTGTCATCTCTCTTTCTGCAATTGTTTTGATTTGAAGTCCCTTGTACAGACTCATTAGCTGCCTAGAATATCTTAGTCTGTAAGTATCTCTCTGGAGGTGATATTCAAGATCTCTTGAGGACTTCTGATTATTTTTACACAAGTGTTTTTTCTGCTTTGATGGAGCTTACAATCTTGGTCATCTTGATTTAATCTAACACTAAGGCAGCCAGTGTAACTTAATAGGGAGGTGTGAGAAAGCTGGGAGAAGGGGATTGATTGTAGGCTTAATTTCCAGACCATGCAAATACAGTTGAATATACCTGGGGAGTCTGAATAAAAGTGCTTTGGACAGTTTATAGGTGTTAAAAAACAAACAGAACAACTCTCCTCCTCCGTTTCATAACCTTTCCATGCTGTGTGCTTCATCATTTGTTATTTCTGACAGGGCCCAGAATCTATTCGGACTGTAATTAAGCCCAAAAGGACTTTAACCCTTGGCTGTTAAGGCAGGCTCCTTCTGAAATGTCAATACATGTGCGTAAAGATTTTTCTAAATACCTAAATGGAAATTAAGGAGTGAGTTTTCTATTTCTGTGATGATATTGGGTTCCTTGATCTTGCACTCACAAGAACACCACACACACTGCTTTTGGATAAACCTCTACTTCTAAAATGAATGACTGCAAGCGTATTGCCCATAATTCATGGCTGCTAAAAACCTGGTGTGAGTGAGACAAAGTGCAACTGAAGCAAATGTGGTGCACATCAGCACTGTGGCAACGCTTCCCATTTCCTCCCCTCCTGCCCTTGACGCTGTATTCTCCATGCGTGGTCAAAGGCGGCATCTGAGCTCCGCACAGCTTTTTATTTTGTGCTGAGCAGCAAGTATGGGAAGCTCAAAACAACTTGGCATGTGTTTTCAGGAGGATTTGGTTAAAATAGTAAGGAACCTGATGTAGGCTGCTATTATTCACTCTGTTTCTAGTCAGCTTGCCATCTATGAAGTGAAGGTAACGTGCTAATCGCTATCAGCCGAAGCTGACAGACCGTACGAAGGAAACAGTAATTTCTGCTGACTGCAAAGGGCTATTATCCCTCAGATGAAGACCAGCTAGCTGCAGCTAATGAACTCTATCCCACATAATGTGCAGGATGAACTCTTACTACAGCTATACAGAGAGCTGTGGTTAATCTTCTAATTATTAAATGAATGAAATTATTCCCAATAGCATGTAATCTCGTGGTCAAGCAGATAATTATCCTTCTTGCCTGAAACGGTAAGAATCTTTGGTGTAAATCAGCATGTACGCTTATTGACTTCAAGAATGGATGGCAACTAATTTTTCTCTGTCCTTGCTTATCCCTGAACCGAAGCTGTGTGGCTCTGAGTTGGGTTTCTCCCTGGCTTCTGGTGCTCGTGGTAAAGCTTGTCAGATCAACCTCAGTCCTGCCTCTTATTTGTGCTATTCCTGATGGACCCAATGCTCCTTCTCCCTCTGTTTATTCTTTTCCTCAGCAGCCATTTTTTTTCTGGTCATAAATTCTATATAATTATTAAGGTCTTTATCAACTGTGGTAATAACTTTCCTTATGAACCCTGTCTGTGGAAGTTACTCATCATGAGAGCTCTGGCACTTAGACACCACTGAATCATGCTCAGATGCAAGAAGCTTTCAAGGGTTATGGAAAAGCTTTGAAGAACATGAATATACTACTGAAATGTAGAACTTTGGATCTTTCTCAGCAAAAAGGAGGAGGTGGGGCAGGGAAGTGACTGAGCAGACAAACTGAAACCAGCAGCAGCCAAGCTTTGATACTGAGAACCAAAAAAGTGCCCAATGAGAGGGTGCCCATGGTGGAACAGGCACAGTGCACCAACAGGACTCACGGACATCTGGGAAAATGCTGTCATTTCATGATAACTCTGTATGGGCTAGACACACAGGAATTGCTTTGGTAAACTGGTGTTAGACTAGCTTTTGGTAAAAGGGAGCCTGAAACAGCTGAAATTCAGGACTGGAGTGCTCTGCTACTCACCACATACAAATTGTGGAGGCGGTTGATGACAGCTATGCATGTTCCTTGCATGGGATGGGTATGTGCTTCGTACCTGCAAATGGGGCAGGGAGAGGAGGGTGGAGGCACTGTTTTGAGCCTTGGCTTGGGGAATATCGTAGAAGGCTACTGCTTTGGGAGCTCGGTTTGGGGAGCAGGCGTAGAGCAGGAGCTGCTGGATGAGTTCACCCTGGTTTGCAAAGCCAGAGGTCATACCCACTGCCGTGGCCATGGGAGATGCTCCCAGAGCTGCCTTTCACTTCCTTGCCTACAGCTGGGCTTGGGCCTCCATTCTTCAGGATTTCTGCTTCAGTGCACCCTTGCTGTGTCAGATCAGGACCTGGAAAGTCAGGCTGCCCTTCACTAACGCAGCTCCCATATGCCACAAAGCCAAATTCTTTCTACATTCTGCTAATTCAACAGAGGAGAAAAAGGCAAACGGCTGGTTTGGGGTGCCTTCTATGGCTGAGAAATTTTCCTGAGTGCAGGTGTTGCTGATGCACTGTGAGCAACAAAGTGTGTTCCCTGCTGCGGAGCAGGGAGCTAGGGAGAGCAAAGAGCCTTCCCCTTACAGGAGCTGGCTGGAGGGGAGGGACATGCCATTTGGCTCCAAAAGGAGTCACCCCCTGATTAAACAGCTGTTTCAGACCTCCTACATCTGAAATCAGTAGTGGGACTCCAACCATGTATCCCACCGTGGCTCACGGGGCATCCCACCACTTCCGAGGCTCTCGGGCTTTGCTCTTCCCCATTTCAAGCTGACTTTAAGAGCACTTGCTCTTCAGGAGGTGCTGAAGATGCACGCCTCCTTGCACTATGCGGTTTGGTCTCGTTGACCTAATTGGTTTGGTTTTAGCTAGGCAACTGCTGGCTTAATCCTTATTAAAATTTTATGCTGCTTATAAATAAGAATAATAATAATCCCTTTCTTTGCTTAACTAAGGTATTTTCATTTAATGACTGCTGAGTGTTTTTCTGCTTCCTGGTTTGTTTTTTTTAACACCTTATCTTAATGATTATATAGTTTAAGAGATTACATTCAGGAGGAGGAAAAATTTCCTTGTGCCAATTAAAGTCTCTGGACACCATGCCGTGAGCGGTGATACATGAGGTGTCACCGAGGGCTCTCCCCACTAATGAGTTGCAGAAGCACCCAATGAGTTATTGTGGGAAGGTGCTGAAAAAGGGAGGCAAGAAAATAAAGGTGGCTGATTACAGTAAATACCACCTAGGGCAGCTCAGCAAATGGTCTAGCAAGGGATTGAGCTGCTGTGTTTATGAGTAAATCAAAGGGAGGGAGAACCAAAGAGGGAAAGCTAGCACCTTGAACTAGGGGATTGTACCAGTCAGCACTGTAGAGTGTTGGCTAACATCTCCCAACAACCCTTCTCACGAGCAGCAGCCACACCATCGCATGGTTCTGCTGCTTATTTTATTTAATTCCCTTTTAAAAATACAACTCTGCTTTAGAAACAGAGATAACTAGAAGATAACAATTTTGTAAATCTATCAGTGTAAACACTAAAAAAGGCACAATTTAAAAAAAAAAAAAAAGAAATTGCAATTAAACCTGTAGGTAAAGCAGGTATTTTCCCACGGCCAGAAGTGTGGCATGTTCCCACAGACCCTGCCAGCTGCAGTGGCTGTTCCTTTGAGGAATGTCAGCTCAGGTTTCCACGTGCGTGGGGGTGGATTGATCTCCCTACAAGGTGTGAGAGAAGCACAGGGGTGGGCTGGTGGGCTGATAAGACGCCTGCCCAAGCTGGCCTCTGCTGCAGAAGCTGTGCCCATGGCTCCAGGTTGATGCTGAAAGCCTGGAAAGATGAAATTTGTGTAGTGCCAACACTGGCATTGTGGTATATCTTCCTCTGTTAACACAAATGCTGATGGTGATGCTATGGTACAGCTGATGCTCCGTCAGGTGATGCTCTGAGCTGTAGGATCCAGAGCAGTAACTTGTTCTCCTACCTGGAAAGAAGAAATCTTGCATTTTCTAAAAAGACCTGAACACCAGATGTACAAAATAGAACATTCTGAACTTTGTAGAGGCACATTCTACCTCCCTGTAGCACACTTTCTCATCTCTGTTAATTATACTGTTATTTCCACAATCTCTGTTCCCACTGGAGAAACACTGAAGATTTTGAATAATACTGTCTAGTCTCTGTATTTCCAAAAATCCTATTATGGTTTTAACTTGACCTCAAATGATCTCTGGTTGGTTCACATTAGGCACGTACTGGGAAAAAATATAATCTTTCTCATCATACATTTTGTTTGCCTGCTTCTCTCCCCAAATTCATAAAACCATAAACTGGTTGGTTACTGCTCTGGTGCACAGCCAGGTCACGGCCCATGGGCTGCAGATGAGGTCTCTGCTGTTCGAAGCCGCTTGTTTGGGGTTCATTTAATGCTCTTCAGGCAAGTGGTGACATGGTGAGCCAGTGCCGGGCTCAGGAAACTTTTTTTTAACAGACGAATAAAATCCAAGGAAATACTTCAAGAATCTCAGTTAATCTTAAGTTTTAAAGTAGGAGTTGTTAAAGGCATTATTGCTGCTCTCAGGATATTTTTAATAAAATTTTTTGCATCTTGTATTCCCACTGTGGTATTCATTTGGCAAATTCCTTAGCTAAGATTTAAAGGTGATTTTGATAACTTTTTACTGACTTCATTGTTTCCTCAGGGTGCAGGCACCCAGGTCTGTAAACTGGCAACCTTTGGAGCTCATCAATGGGTACCAGAGATTAACTTTTTTAGGATTAAAGAAAGTTTGGGTTTTTTTCCTAACAGAGAAAAAACCCAACAACAAATGAATAAAATCCTGGACTAATATTTTTAACTGAGCAATAGCCACAGGAGGTTACCAGCCTGCAAATCCCACAGCAGGGTTCCCTTAGCAGAATAACTCCCACACTGTGAAGCAGCAGAGCTTCAGCCGTGCGTGCTGTTATGTTGCCTTTAGAATAAGGTAATATTCAGCCATATTAGAGTAATACAGTCAATAATGTGGAATTACACCTCATGTTGTATGTTGAACAAAAATAAACCCTGTTTCCCACCAAAAAAAAGACAATTCTATCATTTTTCCATAAAAGTTCAAGGCTTCAGATGGTTTGAAGGCAATATAAGCACATGCAGTGTCTTGCTTTTCTGCCTTTCAAATGCAGAAATGTTGGTTCAACCACAATCCCACCTGCAGCGATGCTCAGGAGGCTTTAACCTGTGGGCAGCTCATGAATGCTGTCCTCCTTCATCTCTGCCCATCCCTAACACTGACAATGTTTCCAAGTTAGGGTTTTTTTTTTCCATAAATGTGAATTATTTTTTCTTATTTGTTAGAGTGCCATCTGCCCAAAGTCGGTCTGGGTAGGATGTCTGTGTATTTGTCACTTGTCCCCCATAGATTTCAGCTGGAACACAGTGCAACCTGATGTGATGCTGCTTTGTGGTGGGAAACCACCATTTCTAAGCTGGGTCAATGTGAAGGCAAGAAATAATTCATGGCCTGGGGGTGCCCAGCAGATCCCTTGGTGGGGCCTACAGCCTCTGCCTGCTGAGCTGCTGGTGAATGCCAGGGTTTCACCTCAAATGCTCATCCTGTGATAGAATCACAGGACGGTTTGGGTGGGAAGGGACCTTCAAAGCCCACCCAGTCCAACCCCCCTGCCAGGAGCAGGGACATCTCCAACCAGATCAGGTTGCTCACAGCCCTGGCCAACCTGGCCTTGTGATGGAAAGCGCTATTCCTGTCTCCCAGTGATAGTCCTAATGCCAAACTTGACACTTTGCCTGACAAAGCCCGGTGATTAGGGGACATGTTTGGGAGAGCTGGCCCCTTTTGGATATCTCTAATTGCACCAGGGAAGCAATTGTACTGACCAAAATATCTCTTCCCCAGTCCAAGAACATGGCTGGGTGGTTGCTCTCCAAAGGAGAGGTGACTCATCTCTGCACTGTAAGAATAGTGTTTTGATGTTCTTCTATTTTCAAATGTAACTCTTTCAAAAATGTGTAATTAAGAATTCTCAAATGTAAGGGTTTTTTTCCCCCAGAAAATGCAAATACCTGAATCCTTCCTGTAGGAAAGACTTTTAGTAGATACTAACAATTTTCCTTTGGTCTTTGAGTTGATTGGGGAGAGTACTTAAGCTTGTGTGTGTTGCCTTCTTAAACTTATTTTCTAACTCTTAAAAGTTTACTGAATCATTTGCATTATATTATTGTCTATATTAGAAGAATATGGCAAACGAAGACGGGTGTGAGTGGAGCCCTGCCCAGGACACTGCGTGATGCTGTACACTCCCACTTTGCTCTTGGCAGGCGTTTACCCGCGTGATGCCCAGGGAGCCTGGGCACCGCTGAGCACAAATGCTTTCTGCCCCCGTGCCAGGAAATTTCTGCGTAAGCAGGCTGGCTCCTGCCAGCCAGACCCCTATGGGTGAATGTCCCTTTCCTTTCCTTTTTTTCCCCCACCTGCTTCACGGTGTGCAGCCGTTAATTAAATGTTGCTGTGTGCGTCAGAGCTGGGCAACTCTGGGGGATGCGGGCAGGGCTGGGGCAGCAGATGCTGCCGGACCTGCTCACGGTCGGCTGGGTGGTGACCAGAGGGGACAAGAGCAAAGCCACCCACGTGCTTTAAAGACACATTTGGAAATGGAGGAGTAATACAGAATACACAGCGAGTGTGCGGTGGTCCTGCCTGAGAGAGCTGCTGCCTCCAGGCAGAGGTTGCTGGAAGCTCTTCCAGCATCATTTTGAAGGACAACTGTGTTTTGAGGTTCTTGAGTTTCTCTAGTGTTGTGTTCCAGAATGAGTTTGGGTGCAGTGGCTTTATTTGGGCCCTGCTCTTCAGGATTTGCATTCAACTCGAGCTGCAGAAAGCCCCATGGGACCAACAGCCACAAAAACCACACCCATGAGCTGGTGGCACAGCTGCACATCCTCACGGAAGTGACTGGAAAGCTGGGGCCAGCCCTGGGGAAAACCTGGCCCAGGTTTGAATTCCTGTTCCTTTCTTTTAGAATTTGATAATTAACTCACTCAAATCTATGGGATATTTGCTTTGGAGTGTAAGAATGAGGCTTTTTTTTTTTTAAGATAACGTCTCAGCAGCAACTTTGTTTTCTTATTGCAGAAGTTTAACCAAATGATTGTGCTTCATGAGGCTGGGAATTCTGAAACTTGGTACAGCTGGTGAATCTTTGCGTATAAAAAGGAGGGAAGATTTAGCTGTAGCATTTTGCTAACAAAACACAAGAAGCCAAAGAGACTTGGAGCCATTTTTCAGTTTGGTTATTCTCCAGTCCTTCTCAACGCATCTCTCCCATGGGCCATGCAAACTTCCAGGGCCTGCACCTCCACCCTGTAAATTAGTGTTTAGTGATGGCTGCTTTCACACTTCACCTGTTTTTACCTTCTGAGCATTTGGTCCTTTAGGATTGTGAAGTGTTTACACTCTCACAGGAGGGATTTTGAGCACCCATTGCTGATCCTGAATTTGATGCAGAAATGCCCTTATTTAAAATGAAGGCCCCAGGAAAATAAAGCAGCAATTTTCAGACTTCTCCAGATTAGTGTAATTCAGCATGTAGAACAGGACCGGCACTTCTAAAGGAAAACAAGTATTATAATTAAAGAGTAAGGATGACATATTTCAATTTTGAAAATACAATGATTACAGTAATGGTGTAAATAATAAAATGAATTAAGCAACTGTCACAATCCCAATGTCCCCAGAAATTCAACCCAAAAGACTGCAGGAGTAATAACTGCTGTCATTTTTCTGTAATTTGTTAGATTATGAACTGATTGCTACAGGGAAAAGTAAGGAGACTATGCTGCTTCAGTTGAGCAAATGACAGCAAAGGCACCTGAAATGAGTGAGCAGGATATTTAAAATGGTTGGGTCACGGAGACAGCAATAATATGAGAAACAGGAGATGTGAAATTCACGTGAAGCCCAAGGGAAGATGTGGAGGAAGAACAGGAGCTGTCATCTTCTGGAATGGACTTGCACAACTCATTGCCCCAGCAGATTTGTTCGAAAGCCAAATTTTGTAAATGGTTTAAAATAAGTAGATAAAAAGGAAACAAACTGAGGTTGCTCAGCCTCAATATTTGGGCTCCTGGTGAAGCTCTTGGGACAGCAGGTAGGAAAGAGAAGGTGAATATTTGGGGAAGGCCAATGGAAAATAAACCTTTAGTTGGCTTTATGTACAGAGGGCATCAAAAGTTGTGGCTTTTGACTTCATTCTAGTTTTCCATTTACTTTCTCAAAGGCCAAAGTTGGCTTGGAAATACATTCCAGGGCTGGAACAGCCTTCAGCAAGAGCACGTAATGAACCTGTAGGTACAGCGTGGGTGAGCTCCCTGAGAGCACACGGTGTGATGGTGCTGCTTGAGTAGATGGTGGAGACCCAGAGGAGCCCCCCTTGGACATCCTTCTGAGATGGTGGGGGATGGCATGGGAGGGAAAAAGCGGGCAAATCTTGAGATAGCCTTCCAGGAGAGATGCAAGAAGCTCACTTCATGGTTTATATGTGTTCCAGGTATTTGTTTTGGGTGGGACCTTCCTCTTGGGAAGGCCCTGCTGATGTTACACGGTATTCATAATTAAAAAGAAAAAAGGTAATCCCATTTTTGGGGAAAGACATGCCTGTCAGCTGCAGTTGTAGTCAACAGTGCTCTCAATTGCTACTTTAACTCTCATTTTATCTGGTGCTGATACTAATAACTTTTTTTTCTTTATTTCCTGGGCTTATGACTATTCATTAAGTGAATTTTAAGTGCTGACAAAAAAAAAAAAATCAGGATGTTGCATTGATACACGCATGGCCTATCAGAAAATGGAAAACGTGAATGCTGAAGGAGTCCAAGGAGATATACTGAGCTATCTGAGCGAGATCTCTGGGATACAGAATCATCCATTGATCTCTTACGTTTTGCTTTGCCAGCGAGCCTCAAACTTCAATATGTGGCCTGTATCTTGACTGAGAGGTATTATTGCTGGTAACTCGGGCATGTTTGAGTTGTTCTTTCTTTCTCCTGCCCCAGTACTGTGTGTTTTCATGCATGTGGTCTCTTCCTGCCTGTCACCCCAAAGGTCCCCAGACCCTCGGGGATGTGGCCATGTGGCTGCAGAAGGCTGAGGAGCACTTCACTCTTGCTAAACATTCTGACTGCGCAAACTCAAGCATTTATTTTTTTTTTTATACCAATGCCTTGTTTTACTCTGTAGCACTCAAATGCAGTGCAGTGATGGGCCAAAGGGAGCAGCAATCCCCGTGGAAGAAATGTCACTGCAGGCAGGGTCCATCACTGGCTTTTGGGCTGGGTACTATGAAGTGTGGTTTTCCAAAGGGAGATCTGGAATCTAGTGAAGGGCACAAATACAGGAATTGCATCACATGCCAAATACGCCCCTGTATAAATGAGCGCAGTTCGCTGCAGTACTTCACGTTAATGGAACGTTAAACACTGTCCTCTTAAAGCAAGGTTGTTTCTATGGCAACCGGACACAATTGCTGGGACCTGGCGTGTCTCTGCTCCGCGTGCTGATGGTGGGAATTCTGTTCTGCTCGTTTTACCACTTAAACAAGCAGCATGCTGCAGTCAGTGCAAGGGATGGTGACAATCCTGGAGCTCCAAACCTTTTCTCTTACATGCTCTGCCCGTTTGCTCATGAGAATTGTCTGATTTTTGGATGTAGAAACTTGAGATTCCATCAGGGGCTGATGGTTAGTTGTGTGTTTGAGGTCTCTGTTGCACCTTGCTGTCATCCATCTTGTGCCCCAGTCCCTCCAGCCGCAGAGCTCAGCCCCTCTGGCCACCGCTGCCTGCACTAGCCTCCAAAATGCCCAAAGCCCACTTAAACACAGCGAGGCGAAAATGCTTGCAATAGCTCTGTGTGTTCCCCTCTGTTTGCCGTGTGGGTTGGCTTTTGGGTTCAAGACTGATCCAAAATAGCTTGAAAATGTCTGTAGACTGCAGGTGATGGTGCTGGACTTGGAGCTGGTGGTCCCCGTTCAAAAGGAAAAAGTAGAAATGCTTATTGAATGGCTTTAAAGCTCCTGGTGATGAGACTGAGCTAATTAATGAGTGCGGTATCCATGATGCACAGTAAGAACAAAACTATAATTTTATTGTTGATTACAAAAGAGCGTTTAATGAGATTTTAGGGGTGTAATGTGGCCACAATGGCATCAAATGCAGTTCCAGGTGCATTGTCCTTCATCACTTTTTTAACAATAATGATACAGAACATGTGTGTGGTGACTCTTCCTTTTAAAAACTTGGCCACAGAAAAAAAATCCTTCCCTACTTTCTGTGGCTTTTGAAATACACTTTAATCAGGATTACTGAAGGACTGTGTATGAAATACAGCACGTCTGTAACGAGGAGTTATAGGTATGGAGCCAGGCTTTGATAAATCGCCGCTCCCCTTTCTCAGAGGGCTGAAGAACACGTGTGGTGTGTAGCTCTAACAGGTTCTCCCTACGGTGGGTGCTTTATGGTCTTGAAATGGAATGTGAATTACCTGCAAATACCTAATGAGCCTCAGCCCATGACCTGCATAAAACAAGGCAAATAAATCTTTCCCAAATAGCAGGATTTAAGCCTGCTGGAGTAGGGAGCGTTCACGCAGCTGGCAAAGTTCAACATGTGGTTATATATATATATATAATATATATCTCAGCCTCTGTGCCCACTCTTAACTCAAATTACTCGTGCTAACTGCAGTGTGGATTGGGTGCCAATGGTGGGGCTTGTCTTTGGGGGTTTTTCTCTTTAATAGAAAATATAAGATTTTCCTGGGATTTTTTTTTTTTTTTGGTGAATGCCTTTCGATCAGTGGTCATTGTCAGTGCTACTCTCTAGTCAAATTAACCCCACTCCATCTTCTGGCTGCAGCGAAGCTGGTCCTCGATGCCTTGCGGACGCAGCCCCCTGCTCTGCTGGAGAGGTGGGAGTCTGATGGCAAAGCCATGAGGTTATGCAACCTCCTCACAAACAGTTAGTCACTAATTAGGCTCATCTGTAAGCCCCAAATCTCAGTGGATTATAATTATCCAGCATATCTAATGCAGCTTGTTGTCTCCATGCCTTGGCCTTTTTTTCCTCTTTTTTTTTTTTTTTTTTTCCAAACCTTTCACTGAATCAGGACAGACCTGTCTCTATAGAAACAGAGTCTGGGGTTTCTGCAGTCATTTCTAAGTGTTTCATTTAATAAATGTTCTGATATTTAAAGGCGGGGAAGATACAGTGAGGAATAGGGAATGATCAGTTATGGAGATCTCAAATCAATGAATTAAGGGGATGTTTCACCCTAACAGAGGGGGGGAAAGGGAAAGAAAAATAGAATCATAAATCTTTAAGGTTGGAAAAGACCTCCAAGATCATGAAGTCCAACCGTCAACCCAATACCAATATATAGGTGGGTGGGTTTATACATATAATAAGGATGTGTTTATACATATTTCATCAACATTTTAATATACTTGAAAGAATGGAAGTAGTCAAATGATATTTCAATCAATAGTGGCCATCTCAACCAAAGTTGAATGGAAAATAAATACAGATTTAAGACCATCAGTCACTGACAGATTTATCTCTGCTGTCAGTGTTTTTCCCTCTCTGAAGACAACAGTTCAATGTTGCTTGGGTCAAACCCTCTACTCTGTGTATCACACCATGAGTTGTCTGGGGTACTGGCAGTTACGGATTGCCTGCTCACTTCCCAGCAAGCGCTGAGGTTCGTTTCCACACAGACCCCGCTCCTGCCCCAGGGGGAGCATGTACCAAAGGCTCATTTTCCTTGGGAAGCAGAGTTAAACCAACCGGCTGTTGGCTCAGCCTTGGGGATGCCCCCTCTCTGCAACGGGAGGCTGGAGGGGAAGATCCACGAGGGCTGGGACTGGAGGGGCTCCGTCTCCGGTGGGACCCCGCTGCGGCCACCCCTGCTGCTCTCACCCTCCCCAGCACGGCAGCAGCCGTAATTCCACATAGTGATTTTATCTCCTTGGAAAATACTTGGCTAGCACCTCATCTGGGAGCAGATGCCATATAAATATGCATTTCTTTGGCTTAAGTTCCTAGGAAATTATTTTAAAGTGTGAATTGACTACATCTTGATTTAGATTTTTTTTTTTTTAGGGCATACTTTTAGCAAGTAATAGAAATTCTAATAAATGCTTGTACAGTCTATACTTTCAAAATACCATGTAAAAAAAATTAATGCACTATTCTAGCTATGACATTAGCAGGTGCTGTGTAGGCAGTTGTTTTACAGAAACAGTAGCAATCTCTTTAATAGCATGATGAAAAGTGAAATAGAAATACGGTGTTTTTACTGCTGCAAATGACTAATTTTTAAAAGTCTTTATATGATTCATTCACTTCTGCAGAAAGCAAGGTCTTCTTGTCAGAAGACTTTATTATTGACAAAAATGTCTAAAATAAATGAGTTAGTAAATATTTAAAGTATTCATATAAAGTTCAGTCTAGAAAGTCATTTCACCCTAAAGTGTGGTCTGTTTCATCTGGAGTAATGCAAGTGCCTTGTTCTCCCCGGGTTCTTCAGTGAGAAGCAGGTCCCATCCAAAATAGCTCATGGGAACAGAACCCCTTCACCTTTCCTGGGGTAAGAAATAAAGCAGCCATTTAACTTTAGTTTTGGCTCTCCCAGACTCTGTGAGGAGCTGGTGCTGCCTTTCACCCCCAAGCGACCACACCAGCCTGTGTGCCTGCAGACTGCCTTGTCCTGATGTCCCTCTTTCCCAAAAGGCTTTTGGGGAGACAAAATGAAAATCCATCTATTTATTGATAAGGAAGTAAGCTGGGGAAAAGAAATATTGCAGTTAGAAGTGGGGAAAAAAAAAAAAACAAACCAACCTATTGATTGTGGGTGCTTTCTTAAAGAAATTTCTAGAAAAGTCTAAAGACAATTCAGAAAAGAGCAAACCAAGGAACTCCAAAGCCTTCCCGACCCTGTAGGGATCTCAACAGCACGTACGCAGCAGTCTGGAAGTCCTTGGTCTGTCTGAGCTATTTCTCAAATTACTGTTATTATTCTGGGGATGGGAGTTGATGCTGTGGCCATCGGAGCCTGTTTCAGGGAGGATGAAGGGCTCCTCTCGCTCCAGCCCGCCTCTCTGATCCGCCTGCCCAGAGCTGTGGGCTGTTGTGGTCCAGCCCGCATCTCCGCCCAGCTTGGGCGGCTTCACTCGCTCCTTCCTGGAAGCTGTGATTTCTCTCTGAGCAAGTGAGCTCATAGAGAGTATACTCTAAGTTTTGACATGAAGTTTCCTCTCCTAGAAAATGTATGCATCTATGAGAATAATTTACCGGGAGAAAATTGCCCTTGCTATCAAACCTGTGTCTGTATTTCAGTCCTGAAATTATCTAGCTCGCAGCCATTGCGTCACCTTGTTCTTGTTTGCAGAGCTGAAGCGCCTTTCTCCTCCCGTGAAGCCCTTTGCCTTCGTTTGGATGAAATCTGGGAGGCTTTTACGACAAAGCCAGTTTTTCTAAACTTAGAAGTCATTCTAAGCCAGCTTCCTTCTGGTGCCCCTTTAGATGCATCACCTTTTGCTGTAAGCCAAAAAACCTGCAGACTATTTTGCTTCAGAAACCTGATCTTGCTCTCTGGTAGTGAGTGCTATAATCCTGTTGTGCTCTGTAACCTCTTGGAGACTTGTGTAGACTTTGAGGCGCAAACCTGCTGAGGCATAGCCTGTAATTGCTTCTGGCTGGTTTGGAGCATTTCAGGGCTTAACTTTATATACTTGGTTTCTATATTTTAACATAAAAATAATTGCTAATGGTTAATACTCGCAGTTTTTCTCTCTGACTTGCTGGCAAGCTCCACTAGATGAGACTCACCACCATTTTCCCACAATGCCATGGTTGAGGGTTGAGCCGCTCTCTTCTCCGCAGCAGCTCGGTAACAAGTTCTTGGTGTAAAAGCCTCTCCTTTCTCAAATGGCTGGGCATTTGTAGAACAGGAGGAGGTTTATTCATAGATAACGGTGCCATCAGCGTACTAGCTCCTGACTGCACGTGATAGGATACAATCTGCCAAGTAACACCCATTCCCAAGAACATTTTTGGTGTCTAGAGGCACTCTCATCCTGCTGGGACACCTTCACCTCTGAAACTGCCCAGATGTCCTCTCTGACTCAGTATTCGTGGAAATCTCCAAATTGGCTCCTACGGTGACTAGCTAATGGCTGGCTGGAAATCAGTGTCCCAGTGAACGCGGTGTTAACAGTGGTTTTCAGGGAACTCTGATGCTTTCAGCAGAATTTGCGTGTACAGTCAGTGTGATGAAGGGACTAATGCCTGTGGCAGCACTGCAGTGACATGTTTACCTTTCTTGATGTCAGTTTAACATCCAAAATTGAAATCCTAGTTTACTTATATTTTGCTACATTGTATTGCATGTTTTCTTTTCTGTTGAAAAAAAAAACAAAACAAAACTCAACACTTCCAGAATAAACTGATTTTTTTCCTTCACTCTCACAGAAAACATTAACACCTCTTTAGATTTTTTGTTTGTTTGTTCTCTGGAGGATATCTTGTTCTTCATGTTTTTGTAATGGACTTTGTTCACTTTATTACGTGTACTGGGATTTTGTTCACAAGCCCTATAAAATTTCTCCAGGGATGATGATAACGTAACTCCAAAATAGCATAATGTAGTTTGTTAAACTGTCTTCAGTTTGCTATGAAAGAAAGAGACTGAGGTTTTTCAAAGGAACTTGCAAAAGAGAGGTCTTAGGACTAAACTCCTGCTCTGGACTTCCACAATGTGCCATCTCGTTCAAGCTTTGGCAGTTCCAGCCTGGAATGACCCTGGGCAGGTGCTTCTGGCTTGGTAGGCTGACACAGAACGACTTGGGTGTTTTGCTTCCTTTGCTTCCAGTGCATTGCTGTCTGCAGGGGATTAAAAATGTACTTCTGATATCCCAGTCTATTCCGGGGAAAATGCTGCTCTTCTGTTGCCATCTCCTTTACACGCTTAGATTTTTAAAAACAACACTTGGCGTACCCACCACAAAGACTATGCAAATAGGAGGTCTCCTCCTGGGGTTTATAGTGCGTTCAAACGCAGGTCAGTGCATGTGAAATGGCACAGGCTCTGCCCTGGAGCCGATTCCTGAATAGCCTTGACTTCAAGCCGGGCTCTTAATTATGAGCGTGGGGTTCTGGGGGCTCAGAGCACCTGCGGAGGTAAGAAATGACAATGCTGGGCGAGTTGCAGGCGGGCAGTTTTATGTTCTAATTACAGTCCTCTCTGCTGGTTTTCCCCATAATCCTTACGACGGCTGTTGTTTCCATTGACTGTGCATCCTGCAGATTTTTCTGTATCCTCTCTTTCAAGCAGAACTTCCACAGAAACTTCCAAGGCTGCCATAGCCAGAGATGCACTAGTTTCTCCTCTTCTGGCATGATAGCATAGCAATGAAAATGCGGTCGAGTCATTGTAATAAAAGCAAGAATTTACATTTTTAGAAGTAAAGCTTTTTCTAAGTGTGCAGTCCATACAGAAAACAAGGATGTTGATGAGATTTCTTTTGCATCCATCTTAATGACAGAGAAAATCTCTCCTACCCAAGCAGTTTCACCTGTTTCTCACATCTGGAATCCAATGGTAACTAAAGATGTGAATGAAGTTCTCTCTACATCCCTCATGGAAGTCAGAGTTTCCTCTCTAAATTAAATTTTCAAATATGCATTTTAAAAGGAAGCACTCCATTTTTGTCTGACACTTGCAGGCTCCATTAGAACTTGCAAGCTAACATTGCCTTCCCCGAAGGAAACAAATTTTGTTCGTATGCATCTAACAGAGCTTGAAAAGACAAGTAAATAGGCTTTGGCCTCATATACATTAGCACCTTTTACTGTTCCAGACATTACCACATAATAGCTTCATAAAATTCAATTAGATATAATTTGTGCAACTGGAGCAGGCACAGTAGATGCAAATGACCAATAAACCCAAATACTTAAGATCATCCTTCGAAGTGATGGATCTCGTGGAGTCGAGTTCTTCCACAGTCTGCTACATGTAGAAGGAAAAAGATGAGTGGTTAATGTCAGCTTCACTCCTCACAGCTCCTTAGAGAAAAGGAAATAAGTAAAGGAAAAAAATGAAGTTAAAGTCTTCTAATACACTGCCTTAGTCATTATTATTTCTACCAAAATATATAAACCATCCCTGAAAACGTGGATTCTGTTGTATCCCATAAATAAAAATGGGGGATAATGTATATTAATGTGCCCTGGAAATGAGAGGAAATAAAACTCAGATCTTTATAGCTGGCAGTGGAAAGTCCAAATCGTACATCAGGGTTTCAATACTTATTGCAGATGTGTGCCAGGGCACTGGCAAATACCCCGCCAAGCTCCCTTGGGCTCCCTAAGGAGCCTGTAACAGGCCACAGGCAGGAAACTCCAGCTCATGAAGCATCTAGGATGAAAATCTGAAGTCTTGGGCTTTCTAGGTAACAGACCTACTCTTAGCAATAAAACTGCTTTACATTTATTTTTACGGAGAAATTGTGCTCAAGTTCCCTTGTGACACTTGGCCAGGGTCAGTGGCAAGCCCGTGCCTGTTCTGCCCTGAGAACTCAAGTCACTAAGACATCAGGGGGAAATGGTAAAGAAATATTTTGACTAGAAAAAGCATATGTATTTTTAACAAATACGTTCTATTCCAGCTAGCAGAATCAATTCCCAGTTAGACCTCCACACTCCAAATGCGACTCACAGAAAATCCATAATTAACTTCTTACTCTACTCCGACCTCACTTTCCTACCCGGGGCCAAAGCTGTTAGAGAAGGAAATCTCCAATGGAAACGCCTGACGGAGGCGCACAGAAAAGCCGTGAAGGTGAGCGAGTGCCTGCCAGGTTTGTAACGGCTCCCTCGAGGTCAAGCCTGTGTTTCTGGTGGGTAAGAAACAAATCCTTGAGAAGTTTCGTTAAACTAAAAATTGTACAGAATGAGCTCTTTGGCTCTCCGCCCGCCGTAGTTCTGTTCTGCTGGCTGCTCAAATTGGGGGGTGGAGGGAGGGAAGGGGCTCAGAAGATGGTGCAGAAATCAGGGATGCTAAGAGCGCAGACGTGAAGTCATCAGCGGGAGCCTTCCTCAACATCTGCCATCACAATGAAACCAGCGGTTATTGAGGTTGCACTGTTCTCCCTGAGGTACCATCATCGAGAAGCCCACACAGGGCTACTCCTATCCCATCACCCACATTATCGACCATGGCTAAGCTTACTGGTAATATCAAAAATATTTTTCTTTCCCTGAGAAACTCCAGGGCTGTGTTTGCGGCTTTATTGAAAACTAACGGGCACATCAGTAGGGAGCAGCTCTTTTGTCAGTTGGACATATTGCACCAGCAAAGCCCAGTGCTGAGGAACTGCTTTTAAGCTATGAGAAGTATAAAAGGAACTTGATGATCCAAGTATTTTAATTTTTCATCCCCAAGTGGTCATATTTCAGAAGATCTATCAGTGATGCATGGTTGTACTTTGATAGAGCAGATTGGAATTTTGCACCTTTAGGTGCATCACCACTGGTTAATTCACTATGGTTTTTTTCCTGCTGTTGTAACTTTTAAAGGGCACCTTATTTTCACTGAAGTAACTCATACGCCAAGCACAGTGAATGTTTTTCTGTGACACTAATGGTGCAATACTTCCATTGCTCACTAATGCATACATTATATTGAAAACACGTTAAATCGTGCGACAAAGGAGGAAAGAGAAATGTCCCAGGGTGGTTTCCTGCCTGAGAGCACCTCATCCTGTTGCGTTCGCTGTTAGAGTAGAACCAACGCCTTGTGTGAAGTTAAAAATCTGCTTCTATGTGTGGATTTCCATGTTCCTGGGTCGGCAGCTGGGTGTGGGTTGGGGAGTTGGGGCTCAGCTCTGTCCGGATGCCCCCAGCTGCCCCTGAGTCTTCCCGGGGAAAATGCAGAGGGGCCAAATCCCCAAGGGAGCTCTTCAGTTGTTGTCGGAGCGTGAACGGTGGTAAAGGCAGGGAGGCCACTCCTTACACTCAATGGATGCTGTGTATCTAAAGATAATGGGAAGAAAAAGTCTTTTTCAGCAGAAATATGGCTTCTTCCTTCCTGTGTTCAGTGCTGGGTGCAATTAGTGCCCGCCCTGATCAGTACTGGATCTGTCTTGATAGCCAGAGATTTGGGTTAAATTGCTTATCTTACATCTGGACCATGTATTCCATGTTGTAAGGCTACGCTGCTGAATTTTCACCGGGAAAGGCTTTGTCCTGACGTGTTTGTGCATACAGCTGTGTGCACATTTCCTTCCAACCCAGGCCTGCAGCCCGGCCCCACCACTGGCAAACGGTCCTTCTGTCCTTCCGAGCCCCGTAGAGTCAATGAACAGCAAAACTGAGTTTTCACTATTTAACTGATGTACAAAACGAAGTCAGGCTGTTACAGCCAGCGGCCAGCGCGTTCCCTGGCAACAAGCCTTGACCTCCTCCCCGATGATATTTCTTGCAGTCGATGCTGAGGAGCGGTGGAGCACTGGCATGCAGCAGGCCGCTGGAGAAGGTGCTCCACACCACGACTGGCTCTGCCACTTCCCCATCGTCGTGTCCCACAGCTTCAGCCCCATCTCTGTGCGTTTAGCACACGGTATAGTCCAATGAAGCAATACAAGAGATTTAGCACTCAGCTCAGTTAAGACATGAATCTGAAAAAAATCCAGTTAAAAGCTGGGGGTGACTGAAGCAGACCTTGTCTGGTGTCTGTCTCTCCTGGCAGGAGCAGCACCCGTCAGCTCATGCTGGGCTCGCTGCCCCAAGCACCACAGTATCCGCCTGCACCATGGTGATACGATCTACCCAGCAAGACCAAAGGGCTGGCCATGATTCAGGGTGCTGTTTTGGGGGCAAGGGGATGGAGAATGATGAAAAAGTGATTCAAGGCTAGGAGCCATCCCAGTCGCTGCCCGCTGTGCTCTCAGCTCTTTCCTCAGCTGCATCCATGTCCCCTGAAGACACGTGCCCATGAGGTTTCTTGCATGCTAGGCATATCCAGGTGTTATCTTTATGTTAGACCCTCCATTCATGCTCTTCTGAACCATCCATCCTCACTGCACGTCCTCCTCAGTAGAAGCTGGGATTAACCTCTCCACTTGGGTGTTCAAAGAACGTGTAGAGCTGGCACTCCAGGACATGGTTTAGTGGACATTGTGGTGTTGGGTTGATGGTTGGACTTGATGGTCTTGGAGGTCTCTTCCAACCTTAAAGATTCTTCTGCCACTTTCTAGTCCTAATTGATGGGCGTGAATTGTTAAAGAGCGTTTTTTCTGTCTGCACTGGCATGGGTGGTCCCGCTTGGCTCCTTGGTGCTGTTCGGGTCCTTTCAACTTGTGGCAAAATTTCAGAGGAGTTTATGGTACCAAACTTCGTAATGAATTTTGGGAAGGAGGGTAATAGAGGAAAGGGGCTGCACAGGTTCTGCCTCCCGTCCCGTGGTCATTCCCCTTCCCCTGCAGCTGCTCGCCCGCTCCTGCCCGCTGCCATCTCCCTCTCCTGTGCTGCACCTTGGGGACCAGGGAAGAAAATTTCAAACATCAGTACTTTGCTTGTACTGTTCCAGAATTTGAGTTCTCATTAAAACAGAGCTTATGTACTTAGAGGGAAAGCAGTCATCAAAATTTCATTTAATATGATAACGATTATAAATTAATAACAGTAGCTCAGCTGTTTTGGGAGGATTTGGAGATTGTCTTTTATTTTTAGTGCAAAGTTTAAAAAAAGCACGGAGTTGGTGCGGACTGGGCAAAGCCTGGCAGTGGGGCTCGGGTGGGGTCTTCGGTGCCCCCCCGGGCTCAGGCGAGGTTTGGGTCTGGGGTCAGTAGGAGGGTCTGCAGCAGGGGTCAGGGTCCGCACCGAGGGATTTGCGGGGTGGTTTTGCAGCTGGCGGGAGCACAGTGAGCACGGCAGGGCTGCGGGATTTCTGGAGTATCTGTTGTTTGGCTCAGAAACGAGCACTGAGGCAGCGTGGACAGAGTGGCTTCGTTATTTTTGACCTTTATATCAGTAAATCTGGGAGGAGGAAAACAACAAATAAAATCCTGTGTGTTTTAGGTTCTTGATAATGCTGTTTGAGGAGGAAGGACTCTTTGTAGGAACTGGCTGCTGGAAAGGGCACAATCCAAAAAGGAAAAGAAAGGATGTGAGAGAAAACAGTAAGTTACGGCGGCGACAGCGAGAGGCAGGATGTAAGGGCATGCGCTGAATGGAAATCAAAAGGTTCATTGTGAAAACAATAGTTCTTTGCTGCTGCTTATTTGGAGAATGGATAATACAATCTTCAGAGAGCTTTTTGTAAATGGCAAAATGTATTTTTGGGCAAAAAAGAGGGGGAGACCGTATGTGGGCAACAAGCAGGCTGCAGATGGAATGCCAGGGGCTGGGCCCTCCCTGCCCTGGAGCGGCCTGACCGCGCGTCCTTCTGCCGTCAGCGTGCTCGGGTCAGCAGCACGGGGTGGTTTATGGGTTTCCTGGAGGAAAAAAACCCAACGTTTTGTGTATACACACAACCCCGTTGTATTGCAAATGCCTTTCTACTCCTGCCTTCCTGCAGGTCTCTGTAGAGCGATAACCAATCCTCGCCTGCTCGCCGCTCTTGGTCCTGGGCAGCGACTTGCGTTAGCTGCTCTATGCTGCAGGCTTCCTTGTCCCTCAGAAGTCCCAAAGTAATTTTTTTTTTTTTTGGGGGGGCAGTGCTTTGGCATAAGCAGCCCTGGGACCCAATCTCCCACTTCGGCGCTGGGTCCCAAATGGTGTTTAGGGTGCAGCCAGCACCCCCTTTATTCCTTGCCCTAATGTTGAAGTGCCCGTGGTGTTTGCCATCCCTAACATCATCACGCAGCTGCCCTCCCTTTTTTCTTCCTTCTCTCCTTCAGTTCACTGTCAGCTGAATTCTGTCCCCATTTATTTCGCTCGTTCAGCTCGTCCTAAACACGGCACCGCAACGGCAATAGGCTGCTTCCCTGGGATTTCATGTGAAATAACACGGAGGCCACTTTCTGACTTTAATCTTAAACTCTTTGATCTTACTTACACACCGTGCTACAATTTAATGAGTTTCAGTCTATGCTATGTCCCTTTTTGTTTCAGTAAATAATGTCTTTTGGAGCGCGTATAACCAGAATTCTTACCCACAGATGCAGGACCCAACCAGCAGCCTTTGCTCACTCAAGTTTCTTTAAGCTAAAGTGAATTTTTGTCCAAGTGAGGACTTCAGATTTCAGCTACAAAACATCAGGCTCCAACTTTCATTCCTTTTCCAGGCAGTGACTTTTTTTTTGGCAAGAGCATGAGCCATCTGTGCTGTGTGAGGGTTGCTCTGCAGTACACTAACAAAGCAACGTGTGTTTTTAAAAATATTGGTACCTGTTCCTGCTACCTGGTGGCATCGCCCGCGCTGTGTGGTGCAGGTTCTCAGCAGCTGCGGCGGACAAAGCAGCAGGAACTCTTTAAATCCAGTGCCAGATAAGCCTGGCTTGCTCACAGCGCTCTTCAAGGGAGTAGATTACATATATTTTATTTTATTTTTTAATCTGTAAATGCAGTTTAGGATGCTGAGGGTCAGGGCAACAATACTGCTAGGAAGAAAAAGGAAAAAAAAAGAAGACAGAAAACGTGACCCCAGAGCTGATCGGCTTGGGGCAGCGCAGGGGAGGGCCCCCACGATGACGGGGAATATGAATTTTCAAGGACAGATCGTCTGCATTTTCACATGACAAGGTGCTTGCAGAGGCTGGGTGATACGATGTTTATATGATGATGTTTATATGCTGAACAAACGCAGTAAAGGTTTATTTAAAATACCGCAATGCTGCTTCCGTCGAAACAGATCAATTTAATGATTATTTTGTAGAAATAAATTCAGTCTGGCACAACGGAAACAGCAGCAGGAGAATCTAAATATAGCAGCTGCAGGCTCTGGCGTATCGTGGGGTTTTTTTCCCAGCTGCTGTGTTGGTTTTTAATGGGGTGGGAGACACTGTCAGTGCTGGGACAGTGGGACTGGTCCCGTAGACTCCCCACCAGCCCAGCCTCAGAGTGGCTGGAGGAGAACAGATTTGGGAAGAAAATGGTCAAAACCAGTTGCTTCACAGAGAGGATGTGTCCTGGAGGAGCTGATCAGCCTGAGTGGGCGTAGGGATGGAGGGAGGCAACCTCAGCGGGGATCCTCATCCCTAATGCTCCAAACCGCTGCAGGACACGGCTGGCAGCAAACGACTGCCGCAGCACTCCGGGCTGTGTGGCGAGGGACTGCCGAGGGACGAGGAACGCCAGCGTTTGCTCTGCGGGGTGGGCGACGGCGTTGACCACATCTGCTCCTGTCTGAGAGCACAGACCCTGCCCCGCACCCATGTCAGCAAGGGAAAGGCAGCTGCAAGAGCAAAAAGCACATTTTATTTTTATATTCCTGTTTTTCCACTGAGGGTGGTGGAGCACTGGCCCAGGCTGCCCAGAGAGGCGGTGGAAACATCCCTGGAAACATCCCAGGCCAGGTTGGCCGGGGCTCTGAGCAACCTGATCTGGTTGGAGATGTCCCTGCTCCTGGCAGGGGGTTGGACTGGGTGGGCCCTTCCAACCCAAACTATTCTGTGATTTTATTTCTTTCTGAGCACCCCAATCTGCACGCAGACAGACCCGTCCTGCACCAGAAGCACCTGGTCTGCAGTTCCAGCAGAGCCCCTAAAGGCGGTGGCTCCAGACCATTAAGCTAAATTAATTTTGTATTATCATTACTACGTTACCTATTGGAAGAAGAATTCTCCCTTCTTTGTGAAGGACGGATTTTATTTCTGCCAAAACATTTGCAGCTCAATGAACAGAATTAATTTATAATTTGGCAGTTAATGTGTCCGCAAGCTCTCATGAAAGAAAAAAAAACTTATTAAACTTAATCGGGTTTTAGGTTTTCATTATTTCTGCTCTAATAAACACAGGAAAGCATATCGCAGGAGTGCGGAGGCTTCCGAAGGGAGGGCTGCGAGGGTCCGGCACCAGCACCCCGAGCGAGGGGTAACCCCTGAGGGGCTGGGGCGGCTTCCCACCAGTAACTCCCCCATTCCAAATTACTGGAGCCAGCTCGGTGCGACCCCTTCCCCGTTCTGCTGTGCACATGTACACACGGACACATACAGTGTGGTTTTATGTCTGTGGAAAAATATGCTTGGCATCACTATTGTAGTAAACAGATTATACTTTTATATCTTACATATAACTATATTCTTAATAATATATAAAAATATATATAAAGATGTATTTTATATATATAAGAAAACTCTGATGTTTGCTAGCACTGCTCCTTTCCCAAGCAGCTGTTATGTTCAGGACCTTGCTAATTAGCTTCACAGTCAGAGCTGAAATTAATGATGCAGAGGCAGATATTTTAAATTCTCAAATTTTTCCCTTTTTTTTTTTTTCTTTTTCCCCCCTGCCCAGACACCTGATGTGCTACCTGACGTGGGTATTTGGGCATGTGGGGCACAGCCCGTGGGCACCTCTCCAGCCCGGAGAGCAGGCAGGGTCCTGATGTGGTGAGGGGCGTGCAGGGCCAGGAGGGATGCGGTGGCCCGGAGTTAATGGAGGAGAGACCTTTCTGAGCAGAGTAGAAAAACTATTGGATCTTTTTTTTTTTTTCTTTTTCCCAAATAATTTGCAGCCTTTGAATACTTTTAAAGCAATCCTCTCCCTCACATCTCTTTTGGATGGATGCAGTGTGCTTGGCCGTTGCCACGGCAGCGCTCAGCATCTGGTCCTGCCCAAGGAGCCGCGTGCCCGTCTCCAGCCGCCGCCACGGCCCAGGGCTCCCCACGCCAGCCCAGGAGCCCACGCTCCGCCCTGCGCGTTTTGAAGGATGTTTTTGTTTTTTTTTTCCTTCTCCTCTTCCTGTGTCACAAAATCTTACTGTGCCAACGCATTCATTTAGAGTCGCTTCTCAAACCGCCCTCCTGGAGCGCAGACCGAACGTCGCTGTCTCAGCGGCCGCCAAGATTTATAGGTCTTGGGTGCCTGTGGAGAGCTGCGGGGTAGGGTTGATTTGGGTCTTGAGCTCTGCAGAGCTCAGAATTATGCAGATACGGTGTATGTAGGTATAAATTCCATCATATGTCTGTGTATACATAGGCACACCCACACAGTAATTAAAAGCCATACATTAATGACTTTTAATAAGTTTTTACATTCATTTTTCTCCTTTATAAAGAAACCAGAGAAAGTAGGAGATGTTATTGGTAACTTTAGGTAATAAAAAGATATTTTTTGGGTGATCTACTGCTCAAAGAGAAATACATTACTTAGCATTAGAATGAGAGGGATGTGCTTTTCCGGGGAGAGAGGTGCTGGCGGAGTCTGGGAAGCAGTGTAAGTGCCCAGTGTGGCGAAACAGGGTTTTCACAAGATGGAATGCTTCCATTTTCCTGCAAAAACGCCGTTACGCAGCTTCGTCCCAATGCTTGCTGGAGGGATGCAAGCGTTGCGGGATCTCGTGCAGCCGAGATCGTCTCGGTAAATACATTTGAAGTTGCTTTCATATTGCCATCCCCTAAAACATTTTATAAAAGGCTGACCTGCCATTTTCAAGGATGGGTTAAGGAATGAAAAAATAAAAGGTAGGGGGGGAAGGCAGCAAACCTCCTCACGCCAAGCCTCCCACCAAACCACCACTTCACGCTGTTTGCAGGTCCAACAAGTCAAGGTGGAGCGGCGCCAGCCTGACAGGGTGGGTGGCGATGGGGAGGGTTTCTAACGACGGCGATGGGAAAGAATGAAGCCTCCAGTGAGGCAGTGGGGGGTGATCATGCTGCTGGTCCTGCCACAGCAGGATCGTTACTGGGGCCTGGGAATCCCATCCCAGTGACCACGGCCACTGCTCAGAGATGCTGGGACGTGCTGAGAAAACACACACAGTGGGATGATTTTTTACAGCTGTAGCAAATCCTTGATAAAATGTGTGTTGCTATAAAAATCTCCCGCCTCAGAGGGAAACGGGGATGGCTAGTGCGCTCGGAGTGCAGCCCCAACCGCTCTTTCGGGAGAATGGTTATGGAAAAACCATTCCCTAATCCTGGTCTCCCCTGGAAACCCTGGGAAGCTCTTTCTTCCCGGATACCTGTGGGACCGAGGAGGATAATCTCCTTTTTGTTCCTGCTCTGTGCTGAATAATTCATTTCAGGACGCAAAATGGAAAACACTGAGGGGGGAAGAAAAGGGGAGCTGTTACCATGGCACCGCAGGAGGGGCTGGCTCCATCCTTCCCCGCACATGCTGCCCGTCTCGGCAGGACCAGCTCAGTCAACACAGCTTGAAAAAAAAGTCTGCAATTCAGCCTCGAAAGCCGCTGTGAGGGCTGGCGGTTGGAATTCTCTTCTCTCCCTGCAGCGTTGCAGCGGTCGAGGGCTTGCACCCGGTTGCTGAGCGGCTGCAGCGGGCAGGGTGCCAGGGCTGCGCGAGGATAAATTCCCATCCATAAATAAGGGACATGCACGAAAATTCTGTACTATGAATAAAATACATTATACCAGTCTCTTAACTGCCGTAGCGCGTAGGTCGCACACGCATCGCTAACAAACCACACTCCTGCTTTTCCGTAAGCGCACACACCGTGCTCGCTGCTCCTCCGCTGCGCCTTTTAAAACTTCCATCTGGTATATTAGCATTTCTTCTAATTAACGTCAGCTCAAATCACAGCCACCTACATAAAAACACAGCTCTGCACAAAATACGGGGAAAAGCTCTTTTACCGACAGCGCCAACATTGCGCGTTGGCCTGGCCGCGCATGGCAATGCGCCCCACAGAAGCTTTTGTGGAGAGGAGGAAAAACTGGGAAGTACACGTAACGGTTCATCAACGGGAAAGGCTTGCTACTGCTTTCCCCTGCTCACAGGCCGGGATGAAAATAAGAAAACTGGGAAAGGGTTTTAGGAAGTCTAACAAGGGTTTAGTAGGTTTTATTGATCACTTTTCCCACACGTGTCCTGCGTTCCCGCCCTGAATACGTGATTTATACAAAATAATGTTGACTTACAAGACCTTAGCAAAATATTTGTGAGAAATACCCAGGTAGGACCAAAGAACGGGCACGTTGTTGATGTAAGGCCAGGAAAGGGTATCAGTGCCCAGCTGTCCTCTCCCATGCATGTGCCGAACGCCGCCAGCATCTCTGTGCTGGGCCTTGATGTACCGCTCCTTGGAAGGGATAAGCTTTAATCGAAATTCCGGAGAACAGAGTTTCAGAAGGTTGTTCCTGTGGCTGACTGCTGCCTCTAAACCCCCTGGGAACGGTTTGGGTTTTTCTGGACGGCTGATGTTGGTTTATCTACATGAAGAGATGCAGCAGCTTGTATTTACAATTGTCACTAACATCAACATTTTCCAAAGCAAAGTTCTCCATTGGAACAGTTAAACATTAAATTTTAAAGACTGGCTAGATGTTATGCATCATGAGAATTCTGTGCCTCACACCTGATGTGTGGGGGATCTTCGGCAAGCCTAACTTTGAGGGAGACCTCATTGCTCTCTACAGCTGCCTGGAAGGAGGGTGTAGGGAGGTGGGTGTTGGTCTCTTCTCCCAAATAACTTGTGATAGGATGAAAGGAAATGGCCTCAGGTTACACCAGGGGAGGTTTAGGTTGGATATCAGGAAACACTTCTTTACTGGAAGAGTGGTCAGGCCCTGGAACAGGCTGCCCAGGGCAGTGGTGGAGTCACCAGCCCTGGAGGTGTTCAAACAACGTGTAGACGTGGCACTGCAGGACATGGTTTAGTGGACACGGTGGTGTTGGGTTGATGGTTGGACTTCGTGATCTTGGAGGTCTCTTCCAACCTTAAAGATTCCATGATTCTATGATTTGCAGAGAAACACCCCATTTAAAGCGGGGATACTCCTCCAGCACGCCGGCTTTGTTTGCTGCTTTGTTTTGGCTTTTGGCTGTAGCTGACAGAGTTCATCTTTGTGCCTAACTCCACGGACACTTCTCATCAAAATATTGAACTGCTCTGTAAAAACGTGGTTTTACCGTTGTGCCATGACTTTCATACTTCAGGGCCTGAGCAACGATGCGATTCACTTTTCTATTATTTATTTCTTATTTCTCCAAGTGAAGTGAGTGGTAAGCTAGCATTTGGAAGCGCAGCACATTTAAATATTGCGCTGCTACCTCTCTCCAAAGGGCAATCCTCCGGAGTGCTGCACTGCGGTTTCTCCTCTGAGGACAGAGGGATCTAAACACCCATTTGCAATATTAAAGATTTAGCAGAGGCGCGATGATACCCGCTGTGGCTGCCAGTAGCGATGTGAATCATCAGAGGATAGGAGGATAACAATTGGGTTTTCACTCCAGCAAAACCCACATTCCAGGATTTTAGATACCAGCAAGAATGACTTCAGTTCCCGGTGGCGGTTACGTGTGTGTAAGGATTTGAAAGTATTTCTGTTTTAAAATCTACTGACTCCACACAATGTGGAAAGCTCTTCTGGTAGATGCCCAGCTCCTTGCTGGTAGTTCCAGTTCTTCCACATTGATGTGGGAGCTGAATTTGGAAATGGCAGATTTCAGCGCTAAGGACAAAAGGGGAATATTTTAGAAATTTTTTTTTAATTAAAAAAATAATATTATATTCAATATATATTTTTTTCAAATATATGTATATTTCAGTATATATATTTCAAACTCATGTCTGCATCAGCCTCCTTTTTTATTACTATGTAGGGCATCTATGGATTTTCCAGTTTCTGATCTGCCCGTGACAACAGGATATTTCTCGCTTTACAAGACTAAAATTGAAAAACATTTTTTTTTCTTTTCCTTCTTTTTTTTTTCCCTCCCTTATAGTAATTCCTGTGTCCTTGGCATCAGTATGGTTGTTATTAGTAATGGCACAGCCTCTACCTTTCCTATGCGGTTTCCCACAGTGATTTTTCACGGGCTGAAGCCTGTGATGTTGTCTGTAAGTCCCAGCTGATGAGGGTGTGAGGGATGTACAGGGAATGAGACGCTGTATTTTTACCGCAGATAACAGAGACCTTGCAGAAAACAGGCAGCTGAAGGCAGCCAGGACCACAACGCGTGTACGCCGATCTATCACCATAGAAACAGATAATCCACAAATGGTTCATTTCTACAAAACCAGTTTACACGACGGAGCAGCACTCCCTTATTAAACAGCACTGTGCGCTTGGTATTGAATGCACCTGAGGGGAAAAAACATCTGGAAAAAGATCTTTATAACTCACCCCAGCACCTACAGATGGGTGATGCAGGGTGTACAGCTGGGCAGGCCAGCCCTGCGACCGACCAGGTGGAATTTACTCACACCAACCATCCGCTGGTGACAACAGGGACATAGCAAATCCCTGTGATGGTCCCGTATATGGATTTCTATGAACAAGACCCAAGAAACTCCAGGAGGAGTAGGAGAGCAGCTGCCACAGCTCAGAGCCAGTTCAGATCCCGATCCTGGCGCATTCTGCTTTTCTTTTTGTAAAGTTTGTAAATTTTTTTACCCTGAGGGTGGGAGAACCCTGCCCCAGGTTGCCCAGAGAGGCGGTGGATGCCCCATCCCTGGAAACATCCCAGGCCAGGTTGGCCGGGGCTCTGAGCAACCTGATCTGGTTGGAGATGTCCCTGCTCCTGGCAGGGGGGTTGGACTGGGTGGGCTTTAACGGTCCCTTCCCACCCAAACCATTCCATGATTCTATGATTCTCCTTCTCAGAGCTTGGGGCTGTCACTGAAAGCTTGACTTACATTTTACCCAGGTGTAGAGCAGGAAGAAGGGTCATAAATTAGGTTACAAAATCCTTTCCTCTGCTTCAGAGGAATATTTTGCAGTGAATAAATAAGAGGAAAGAAAGGATGTTCTGGCAGAGCACCAGGGCTTTGTGCAGGTGCAGGACCCCCCAACCTCCGCAGCCCCATCGGGGTGTGTGGGCTCACAGGATTTCACTGTGGCTGCTTATAACCGGCCTATTCCATGCCAAACCAGCTGTGGAAACCTCACGGCTCAAATGGGAAGCTTCTGGTGTGGTGGATGGGACAGGGCGGGCAGCCTGCCCTGAGGCAGAGCCTGGGAAATGACAACTGGCTCCCTCTGCAGCCCGGAGAACAGTGGTTTTTCCAATTACTTGTAATATGCTAACTCTTAAAAATTTGGGAAGGAAGTTCAGCTATCATTGAAAATATCCTACCTACATTACTTCTATTTCTCAACTCTTCAGAAGCAGTCTATGCTCCAAACTACTCAAAAGGCACTGGAGCAGAGAACTGGAAATGTAATTCAAGTTTTCATCTCCTGAATCCCTTTCATTTTCATCCAAAGATTAGATATTTATGGAAGCAGCAGCAACCTGGCTTCTACAGCAGTTGGCCTAACCAGTCTAACTGAACTGTCCACCACAGCAATAATTACGTTCATGTTTGCTTATTTATATAAAAGTGAGGAGCTTCACTGGAGACGTCCATGCCGCATGTCCTTCCAGACTGGAAGACCCAACCAATGTCTGCTTCCCTCCTGTGCGAATATTTTTTCTCTCATTTAAAAAAAAAAAAAGGTCTTGATGAAGTAGAGTCAGTGGTGTGCTCTGCGCTGTATCTGGGGTTGCTCACCAGCGATACGATGACAAGCAGGACAGGAGATGGAACTGCATCGTGAGGACACACTGGCCCGGTGCACCAGCTCATCCACCTGCCCAACTCCCTGCCATCGAAGGAGGCAACATGGAAAATATCAAAATAGGGGTTTTTTTTCACTTCTTAAGTAATATGAGAATAGTTCATTCCCAGAGTAAGAAGTTTTATGGAAAAGAAAAAAACAAACAAAACCCAACAAAGAGGAACCGAAGGGTTCTCAACAAGCCAGTTGCACAGCGTTTCAGATGTTTCTACCCCAGGAAGGTGTTTCCAGTCGGAGCCGCAGCCCCATGCCCTGGGGCTGTGCTCTGCCACTTACCCAGGACTCCTCTTTCTCCTTTTTTTTTTTTTTTTAAGAAAAATTTCAAAATTTCAGATGTATCTATGTGACTACAAGTTCCTTTCCGGACTCATTTCAGTATTCTCTTCTTAGCCACTCCATACCCAGATCCCGTAGAGTCTGGGGTCCCTGGCACTCCCACCGCGCCTCAGCAGAAGCATGCGAATGCCTCACAATCTTCTTATCGTGCAGGGGTTTTCAGCCCGGGGCAGAATGACGTGCAACGCTTGGAGAGCACCCGAGCACTTCCAACTCAAGAAAAACCAGCCTGAGCAGAGGGGACAGGGACTGACAGCTAAATCAGCATTTTTATTTTTATTTTTTTTTTTGCACATCCAGTCGTTTCTAGGTTAAGATTTTGATATCTAGATTTAAGAAGACAATAAATTGTCCTCACGCCACCTAGACCTACAAGCACTTAAAAAACATTCTTCCGCTGTTGTCTTTCTGCTCCGTTAACGTTGGCCCTGAAGTATGGGAGCAATATCTGACATTTCTTATGGAGCGTGCCATTTCCTGAGGGCTAAGCAAACGCAGGATGTGTGCACAAGGGAAAATATCATATGAAATACATAAATTATGCAACAGTGTTAAGGTATCGGTATGGAGGCCTTGCGGCCTAGTCGAACGTTGCGTGTGGGCAGAATTGTAAATCACCGTGCAGTGGAGCTGACGCATGGCACCCTGATTTTATAAGAGACACTGTAGGAATGCTATATAAAAGCTAAGAATATGTCTTGTCAAATAAACTGTTGTTTCTTGCTTTTTTTCATACTGAATTATAAACTTTGCAATAGGAAGGGGCCATTGAGTTTTTTGAATGTTTTTGAAGAGACGCGACGACCTCTCCTTGGAGAATGCAGCCGGTGTTTCTGGCCCCGTGGCATCAGTAGATGTTGGTGATCCAGGCGATAGAGCTGGTGGTGTTAGGACACTGCTGCTGAACCAGGAGCGCAAGGTGCTTGAGCTGGCGTTGAGCAGGGTAATTAAAAATAGGAGGGCACCGGATGCCCGGGATCCACCCACCACAGCCTGCTACATGTAGGACATTCAGGTTTTGGCCAACGGGAGGATTCCCAGAACTCAACCCAGTCCTAACCCTGCAGCTATTGTGCATCATTTTTTCACTTCCATTTTAAAATCTTCCAAGTTGAAAGCCTGACCTATTTTTAGTGCCTCACATAAGGCAGTTCAAGTGTCATCCAGCTGCAGCCCAGTATTAAAAAATTACTCGAGCTTTAGTGAGTGTCAGCCAAAGTCCGCTGCCTTCTGATTTTTCAGAAGGAGGAAAGCCACGTCCATCTGAAGTTCCAGGGAGCCAGCACTACGTAGTGACCTCACCTTGCAGTGTTTAACTGCCTGGCCGGCTTGCTCCCATCGCATACCATCAAAAGCGTTAAAGAGAGATCAATTATCTTCACCTAGAGCTTTTCATCACCACAGGGAATGGCTGACGCAGAATAAATGACTGCATTCCATAAACATCAATGGGGAACTATGCGCTCTTCGGATGCACAGTTGTATTTTAGGATTTGATATTCTCGTTACTGAGGCAGTAAGATTGAACAACTTTGCTACAACGACGGAAGAGACAGAGGTGTTTATCAGATTTTTTTTTTTTTTTGTTTATGAACTCATCTCCTGCCATGCTTTTGGCACCTGCCACCACTGCTGCAATGCTTCATGCCACGTCACTGCCGTTTCCACCCTCCGCGTCCCACGGAGGTGGCAGGAGCACAGGGGTGTGTTGCCTTCCCGGATGGCTGCGGCCAGCTCAGCGCGGGCGTGCAGCACACCTTGCGCTTAGTGCGCCGTTAAACCAACGCGGGTCAGGCACCTAAAGGCATGGCTGAACTGCAGTCACAGTCAGACAAAGCGTTCCTACGTTGCCTCTCTAGTGTTCCACATTCACTTTCAAATTGCCTCAATGTACAAGCACTGATTATTTATTTTTTTTCTTATTAACAGGGAGAATTTCGTGCCTAAAGGAACAAAGTATGGTCAATTAATATATTTGAGGAAATGTGTTGAGAGTTTTCCCCAATTTGCATTAAATGAAAGGTCTAAATTTGTAATATATTTATTAAAGGAAGAACAAAATACTTTGATTTATCATCTCAAAGGGCAGCTTTGCTAATTTATTTTTAAAAATAACTTAATTTTGCTATAAAGTGTGGATTTATCAACGTTGTCACTTAGTATAAAGGATTTTGTATAGTTCCCTCTTGGAGCGGAGTGTAAGGTCATGTTTATATCCATCCTAAGCATCACCCCCGCAGAGGACTTAATTTTCTCCCTGTGTTGGGCCGTGCATTAATTTGGCTTTTCTTTTCTTTGTTACTGACAGAGGCTCCAAGAACGCTGAAGGAAACGATGCCTAGAGCCCTCCCAGGGAAAGTCTGGAGGATGCCAAGAGAAAAGTCTCCACAGGTTATTCCAACAAGGAGCGAAGCTGCCGTGCCCGTGCTCTCCCTCGCTTTTCCTCTTTCGCACGCTCGTCCATCTGTCATGAGCTCTCCATCGCACGCAGTTGGTGTGGAACCGGTCCAAAGACTCAACTGCCAAGGCAGTGCCCAAAAAGCTTAGCTAAACCTACAAACATTTTAGACAGAAATAAATGGAAATGGAAATGGGGAATAAATCTGAATTAGCAAACAACTATTTTGTGTGCTCTTACCTATAGTATTATGGACACACGGACATCACAGATTGTATATTTTCTGAGGAATGTATGTGTAATTATGTGCACACTGAATATTTTCTGACCTGTATGTTGCCTTACCTAAAAGCTCTGCTGAGCCCACAGCATTTGGAGTCACCAACACATCTCATCCTCACGTCGTGCTCATGCTGTTCCTCAAACCTCCACCAGCTTGGCAAAGCCCATTACTGGGGTGAATGGAGATGGGCACCGGAAGGCGAGCTGCTGCCTGGGGCTGCGCTGGCTATGGCGAGTGCCCGTGGACCACCCCGCGTGGGCTGGCAAGCAGTTTCAAAGACAAATTACGTAACTGGTTGTCATGTGTGGTGTTCTGCTCACTTCTCATTAGCATCCTCATCTAATGGGAGGAAAGTGATGGCAGCCTGGGTGGTTTCACTGAGTTGCCCAGTTGCCATGACCATAAGCTGAGCTTAATAATGAGAAAAACGCTCATGGCACTGGGGTTATTGCCCTTCATTATTTGGTGAGGCCCACAGTCCATGAGCTTTATGAACAGACCTATTGGCTGAGGAAAGGACTCTACATGGTGACAACACTTGGGTCAAGCGAGTCTTCCTGGTTTAGTGGTGTTGGGTTGATGGTTGGACTTGATGAGCTGGGAGGCCTTTTCCAACCTTAATGACTCTATGTGTCTCCCACCCCCGGGAGGTGCACGTGTCTATTTCTGATGCGGGTCTCTGATGGGTGAAACAGTCAGAGAAGTCTCAGCCAGTGGATAGGCAGTTAACATCTACAGCCAAAACATAGATAGCTGTGAAACAGGAGAAACCCATTTCCCTGCCTTGCTCATGAAGAAGGGCAGCCGGGTGGGAGTGACAAGACGCCTGACCCTCCCCAGCCTGTACCCAAATGATGGGGTTAAAGCCCATTGCGGTCCCTCAGCCGTGGTTGGTCGGGTCAGCTGTGGTGGCTGCCATGCTTACCAGCCTCATCACCTGTTGGGTCTCAGACCACATCCCTGGTAGCAGAACTTGTGGGTAGAGCGATGGCAGAGCCGGTTGGGACAGTCCACCCCTTCTCTCACTGCAGCTTTGGGGACAACTCTGTCCACAGACCTGCTTGATCCCTCAGAAATAGCTCTCCTGGCTCCAGTGGTCATGAGAAGCAACTCGATGGCTGCACCCAGGCAGTGCCCTGCGAGCTGCGGTGGGATGGGGTGGGACAGGATGGGACTGGACGGGATGGGATGGGATGGAGTGGGAAGTAATACCCAGCCCAACACAGCAGCGAGGGCCTTCCAGCTTCCGACAGCTGAGTCACAGATATTTGTCTTGGGAACAATAATTCAAGTGCATTTTTGCAGCAATCAGCGAGTGCTTGGAAGTGGTGTAAACAGATTAACGAACCCAGTATTGCTCTCAGGCTAAATGATACTTCTAACCGTGCAGAAGTTGGGCTGCCGTAAAAGGAGGAGTTCGCTCTCTCGCTCTCTGCCCCTCTCTTTCTCTTTCTGGCTCTTGCCCTTTTTTCCTTCCCTTTCATGAAGTGCAAATGTGAGAAGTGTAGCTGTACATCACGTCAAACCCATGAAACTGGTAATTCTGTCGTCACATCGGCTCCTCGATTCCCCGAGGCCGCCCTCCACCAGCCGGGATATCCACGAGCTGGTCCAGGTGAGGCCAGCGGTGCTGCACTGGGGGATGTGGAGATGACGACGAGAGGAAAACTCTGACGAGGAACCAGGTGCGTGAGCATGCAAGGACATCTCCAGCCTTTACTCTCCCATCACTTCCAGCAGCATGGACAAAATATATCAAAATACATAGGGACAAGTGCACGGTGACCAGTGACATGAGGTCGGGATTTGGAGCGAGTGGAGCAGTTAACAGGAAAAACAAAATATGGTTCTGCTCTAGCAACCTTCCTTCAGCTGCTGCTTGAGGGGAAGGGGTTAAAAAGTCAGCTATCATCCTGCTTCTTTTGTTATTTTTTTATTATTTGTATTTTATTAGCAGAGATCATATTTTGCACATCCTTAGTGGTGATACCCACCCACTAATGGGGCAATTTAGAGTAAAAAAAAAAAAAACCAAAGAGGAAGGTCTGCTCTAACAGGGAGAGATCTGACAGCCTCTACTGGTTCCCGGAGCTTTAATTCCTGGGGCTGGATGGATAAAAGTTCCTACTTCACGGAGAGAGAGCACTCCCCGGTCTCTGTGCTGCAGAGGAAATGGCATTTCATTAACGAAAAGCTCAGAAATTCGGCAGGGCGTGGGCACTGGGGCCCCCCGAACTGCAGAGCCCATCGGTTTGC